>JAXGGA010001910.1:0-136353 GCA_038373865.1 Uloborus plumipes
GCGATGTTTGAAAACAGCGTAATGCAGATAATTCGTACAATCATTAGTATGTATTTCACAAATAAGACATACAAAATAATTTTTTTCTATTTCCGAACTAATTCAATGCTTAAAAAAAATAAAGCTACTGTAAACAGTTGATTGCCTCATTTATCAAATAGCTAGAGGGACGTTAACCTTAATCGGATTTAAAATATATCTTGTGAAGCTGGTTGGAGTTCAAAATAATGAAATCTTTCATGATATAAGTGATGCTTTTTAGAATAGTGAGATAAGGTCTAGAAATGGGGAATGGACAACGTATTCAGTTCTGTGACGAAAAATGTTTGCGGACGTGGTTTTAGTTTTTCTGAAAATAAATGAATCACATTTGAATCTTCTGTTTTTAATCCTCGAAGTTTTGGCTTTGATTGAAGGATGTTGTAAGAATGGAGAACACAAAAGCCTGAGTACAGTTGTAAAAAATTTCAGGATTTCATATTTTTCTCTTGCACTTTCCCTTTCATATGAGTAATGATTTTTCCTTCTTTTTTCTCCCCATTCGTTTTGCTTTTTGATACTTCAGAATTGTTCACATGACTCGTAAAAAATTGAAAAATAAAACTACCATATAAAAACATGAGTTACAATTACGCTGATCAGCAGCTTTAACAAAGATGGGCGACTTGCTCTTGTTAGGAACACGAGCCCTTAATGAGGGAAATTCTGAAAAAGAGACTAAAAGTACCATAAAATTATTTTTTTAAGTTGTCGGAAATTACGTAGTTACTTCAATGGAAAGAAGGAAGATCAATCGTCATTCAGGGCACTAATAAGTCACTATTTTCTGTTTTTTGATCAGTCCTGCTCACCAGTAGCGTACATAGACTAAGGTGCGCCCCTCAGCAAGATTTGTAAGTGCGCCCCCCACCCCCTATTAAAATGTAAAAAATATTTTCCCCGTGTAACCTTTAGTGCTATTTTTCTGGATCGGGCGCCCTCAAACCTCTTGCGCCCCCCCCCCCGCGCCGCGGGGGTAGCGGGGGCGCTATGTACGCCACTGCTGCTCACAGTTCGTGTACATGTAAGCAACATATGCAGCCCAAGATCATATCGTCCACCCGATAGTTCTGTATCTTTCTAAAGACACCAGAGTCCTAATAAAGACAATTATGGCCTTAATGGTCAACAACATCATTTTTTATGGTTTTCAAATCACAGGAAAAAAGAACAGTACACAGCAATATTCTTCTTTTGAATTGGTCAGCTACATATATTAGGTTTTCCAGACTAATTAGCAGTTTTTTTATAGTAGTAAACTGTAGCATGAAGAAACCATGACAAAGCAAAATTTACTATAAAATAAAATCTGGCAATTTTGAGTAGACCCTTTTATCATAATTGTTCTACATTTTTTTATTTAGCAAAAACTACTTGTTGCTAAAGCTTTATCATCAGTAAGGCTTTCTAATGATGATAAGATCCCGATCTAGCGATATTTTTCTTCCCTAATAAAAAAAAATAGGAAGGGGGGGGGGGGCTTTTTGGTCAAACTTGCTTTATTTGGCGCAACATCCTTATACAGATTCGTCTGAAATAATAAGCATGTATTATTGTTACTTTAATTATTATTACTATTATTATTATCTTCATAATTTTTGTCAGGATAAATCGCCCCAGTAACTGTATTTCATGATTTCAGCAACAGAATGCGTGGAACATTGGTGTCCTCTTCTTCAAGAGCATATGTGTATGAAGAAGTTTTAGGCATACACTGCAATCACATTCACAGCATTTTTAGAAATAGTTACAGCATTGTAGCTACGTGAAAGGTGAGAAAGACACGTTTTAATGCCATAAGATATGTTAGTACTTTTAAGATATTTCATTTAAATAACTAACGTTCCAATATTCTGTTAAATTTTATGCCTGTACATTGTACAATAAGAGAACGTCGTGAAATAAGCTGTTAATTGTCGAATGCCACCAGGCGCGCACCCAGGAGGGGGCTTTGGGGGCTTAAGCCCCCCCCCCCCTGAAAGATTCAAGTCATTAATAACTCAACATATACAAGGTGCGTTCAAAAAGTAAGGGCCGTTTGCTTGTATTTAAATAATGGCGCTTCGAAGCAGTTTTACTACTGCTGGGCCATTAACTGACTCATTGTGAAGCTACAGCGTCATTTATTTCATTTCTGAAGTCGTATTGTTGTCCGTGAATGCAAAGAACAATGACCACCAAAATCGTTGATCCCGCCAACTGTGAATTGCATTCTGTGATTCGTCGACAAATTAAGACGTGCGATCCGAAACAAACGCCGTGGGAAATTGTCATCAGGTATAATCTTCCTCCCCGATAACGCGCATCCTCACACTGCTGAAAAAACCACGGAGAAAATTTAAGATTTTCGTAGAGAACTTTTTGACCACCCACCGTACAGTCACGATCCTGCACCAACTACTTCCTCTTACATTTTAAACAGCGGCCAGGTAGACAACGTTTTGAAACCGAAGAGGGACTCAAAAACGCTTGTTAACTGGTTCAACTCTCAGGCGGCACGTTTCTACACAGAGGGGTTAAAGAAGCTGATGCAGCGGTACGAAAAATGCTTAGAAGTGAACGGCGATTAAGTAGATCAGTAAAATAAGTTTGTACCTAACTAAATATGATATTTTTTTTTCTTACGAGTATATTTTTTTCTGTAACCAAACGGCCCTTACTTTTTGAACGCGCCTCGTACTACGTTTTAAGCGCAGTGAAATAACAAATACACACACGGATAATATATACCTTGTCTTTCTTAAAATCTTAGGGGAAGTGGGGCATAAGTTCTCCCCTATAAAATCCCCCCCCCCCTCTTCTACACTTTCTGAGAGACCAAGGCATTGTTTTCAATCAAATCATTCATTGTTCATGCACAAGAGCGAGAATAGGGTCTCAGAAAGGCAGGCTGCCTCAACCCACAAAGCGTCTCATCATCAAACTAAAATAGTGTTAATTTCGAGGATTTGTCATGGAGAATCATGATAGTTCGCAATGGAGTATTGCAGGTTTGCAAGATCATCACAATAAAATTTTTAAAGCTCCTATCTGTCTGAAGTAGAATTAGTATATAAAACATATTTCATGCACATTTTTTTAATCCATTTCATCCCCCCTCCCTCTTTATGGGGGGAGGGGGACGGCGCTTTCGACATGATTTATCCCCCCCCCCCCTGATTTATGAGAAACATGCTCAAGAAACAAGAAAACAGATTATAAAAATATATAAAATGGTATGAAAATAAAAGGAAGTAAAGAAAGAGGAAAAACAGAAAAAAGTGACCGAAAGGTATTTTTGTAAAATAACAAATTTGTCGGAAAAAATTTATTTTTGCATGTATCGAAAAAAAGGTATTTTTACGAAAGCCATAAACTTCTGTACTTCACATCAATGAATTCATTGGAAGGAAATTGAAAAATTCAGTATAAAAAACCAAAATAGTTAGCTGAAAAAGTTTTCTATTATTTGAATTTTTATTTGAAATAAAAAAAAAGAAAAATAAAGAAGTAAAGAAAATGGGAGGAAGGGGTTTTCCGAACCTAAACCCTCTCTTTTTTTTCGGCTTTAATGTTAGCAAGGATTATAATTTTATGGACCTTCAAGTTTTGAAAATTTCGGTAGAAAGTCTCTGAATTATCTTCAGGGTTGTCTAATGCTTGTTTGTTGGAACATGAATTTCTAAAAATTTCCGGAGAAGAAAAACAAGCCCCATTATCAAAGATGGTCTGCAGTTTTATTTTTAAAACTTAAATTTCAAAAAAAATAAATAAATAAATGAAAAAAATAAATAAATAAATAAAATAATGATCTTCTTAAATTTCGTTTTTGGAACTTCAATCACAAAAACTGCTGGTGAGAGTACAGAATACCACCGCTAAGGTTACCGATAAATGAACAAAAACCACATATTTAAGTCTTCAATTTCAAATACTTTCCTGGGGAAGTCCTCCGAACTCTTATCATCGCCAACGATGGAACCGCATTTCCCTAAATTTAGTTTCGGGAAAAATATCCAATGGAGTTCCACATGACATCCATTCCCATATCGTCATCAAAGATGACGCAATAGCATTTTTAAACAAGCATTTTTAAATTACAATAGCATTTTAAGATACTATGATGAAATTTTAAAAATGCATTTTACAATAGCATTTTTAAAACTTCAATTTCAAAAAAGGTTCCAGGAAAGACTTTCGAACTGCCACACTCCTGAACATCACGAAAATCTTTTAAAATTGAATTAGAGATTTTCGGTTTTTACAAAAAACATCCAAGGGACAAAAAACATCCGACGATTCGATTTCAACAAAAAACATCCGAACCCCATCCCTTTCGCTAACAGATTCAATTGCGTTTTTAAGACATTAATTTTGAAACATTTCCGGTTGAGAGTGGTAGAACCCCATTCTTCCTAAGATTATCTGGGATAATTATACATTTTGTTTTTGGAATTTCAACATCAAAAAATTTATAGTGAAATGTTCCAAAATACAAATTTCTTCTCCTAATGTCTTCAAAGAGGGCCTAGTATAGTGTTTCTCGTACATCAATTTCGAAAATTTTCAGTGGGAGAGCCCCCCGACTCGAGCTCTTCCTAAGATTCATCTAAAATTTCATAGTTATTTTTTTCTTGAGGTATTTATTCCAATTTTTTCGATTTTTAATGTTTTCCATATCGAAACAAAATAAAAATTAAAAAAAAAACGCTTTAGACTGTTTTATTCGGGTGGGGGACAAATAAATAGAAAGAAAGAAGGGCGGGGGGTTGATCTATTAAAGTTTACTTTTTTTTTATCCAATAGCCTCTGGACATTAAAGGGTTAATGGTACTGTATGTCAGAAATTAGCCCCCTCTTAAACTAAATCCTGGGTGCGCCCCTGAATGCCACCTTAAAGGTTTGTTGTTTGAACAATAGATGATGGGGCGATTAACCTTACCAAAAATGTTATATGCCAACAAAACAAAAAAATTAACAAATTTTTTTTTAATTAAACTTAGAGAAAACACAACACAAGAATAACAAGTAACGCAGATTATGCAAGTTTGATCATATGCTGTCTTAAGAAAAGCATTGGAGTTTAAAGCAAGTACTATTAAGTTGGTTTAATTATCTCTTAAAATTTATATATTATAGAACAGAGCACACATTATTTTTATATCGCACATATTTCAATCTATTTCAAATATATCGAAGAATAGTATGCCATTGAAGACGGTAGGTAATGTACACTAGGGTGTATCGAAAAAAACTTTTTTTTGAAATTCAATTTACTAAGTTGATAAAAAGTTGCCCCTATCTACCCACATATTGAACAAAAAATTTCAGTCTAATCAGAAATTGTTTAGGTGTTCCGCACGAGGCCTGAAATTTGTGAATTTCTTCAAAAATATGATTTGTTTTCTAATTTTTTTTAATATTAAGAATAAATGTTAAAAATAATTCAAGTTGAAAAATGTACACCGCAAAGTCGGAGAACAAAATTGGATTTGAAAAAAAGTATATTAAACAACATTTAAATCTCCCACATTTATTCTGAACTTACGTAATTTTCACCAAAACTAGCATTTTACAAGGCCATGCGGCTTGGTTAGAAACTTGTTTATGAATGTGGAATCTAACTGAATTAACACTTGAAACTGGGATTTATGTGGAGTAAAAAGTAAAATAATATAAACTATAAACAGAATCTAAGCCCCTCGTCACACAGTGCCCGCGTTCTATCGGGGCCCCCGTGATGGTAAACGAAATACAGCTCCGCTAGCGTAGCTGCTTTAGGATTGCAGAAGAACATATATCTTTGGTTGAGGAAACAGACTCTAAATATTTCGGACATGGTGCTCCAGTAAATGGCCCAGGAAAAGAAATTGTAGCTTCAGTTTCACGATTTATGGAAAAAAAAAGTTCTATTGATAAAGAACATAAAAGCTATCGGTTGTGATGGCACATCAGTTAACACTGGAAAATCAAATGATGCTATTAGACTTCCAGAAAAGTCTTTAGAACCCTCACTACAAGCCGTGGTATGTTTTCTTCATTTAATGAATTACCACTTAGAAAGTTAACGGTGGCTCTTGATAGACCGACTACTGGACAAAATTCTTTTAGTTGACCTATTGGAGAATTCTAACAATATTGCTAAGATCTACCAGTCATGAACTTTAAGAAAATAGAACGCGTTTTACCAGAAGTTGATGTCAAAGAATTGAGTCAAAAATACTTATGGGATGTGTCAAAAGCTGTAATGTCTGGCAAATGTTCTTAAAATTTAGCAGAAAGGAACCCTGCAAGCTTTTCCCATGCAAGATGGCTCACGATGGCAAAGTTTTGAGGCTATACATCGCAAGTAGTGATCCAAGTTCAGAGTTAAATAAACTAGCAGAATTTATAATAAAGGTTTATGCTCTCTGCTTTTTCACAATCGAATCTCAGCATAAAATTATTCATGCATCTAAGCATTTTTTTAAGATCATAGATTGCAGCAAGTATTTGGATACAAATCTCCAAAATGTTATCCATTCCACATTGTAAAGAAGCCATCTTGCATGGGAAAAGCTTGCAGGGTTCCTTTCTGCTAAATTTTGAGAACATTTGCCAGACATTACAGCTTTTGACACATCCCATAAGTATTTTTGACTCAATTCTTTGACATCAACTTCTGGTAAAACGCGTTCTATTTTCTTAAAGTTCATGACTGGTAGATCTTAGCAATATTGTTAGAATTCTCCAATAGGTCAACTAAAAGAATTTTGTCCAGTAGTCGGTCTATCAAGAGCCACCGTTAACTTTCTAAGTGGTAATTCATTAAATGAAGAAAACATACCACGGCTTGTAGTGAGGGTTCTAAAGACTTTTCTGGAAGTCTAATAGCATCATTTGATTTTCCAGTGTTAACTGATGTGCCATCACAACCGATAGCTTTTATGTTCTTTATCAATAAAACTTTTTTTTTCCATAAATCGTGAAACTGAAGCTACAATTTCTTTTCCTGGGCCATTTACTGGAGCACCATGTCCGAAATATTTAGAGTCTGTTTCCTCAACCAAAGATATATGTTCTTCTGCAATCCTAAAGCAGCTACGCTAGCGGAGCTGTATTTCGTTTACCATCACGGGGGCCCCGATAGAACGCGGGCACTGTGTGACGAGGGGCTTAGATTCTGTTTATAGTTTATATTATTTTACTTTTTACTCCACATAAATCACAGATGAATCCCAGTTTCAAGTGTTAATTCAGTTAGATTCCACATTCATAAACAAGTTTCTAACCAAGCCGCATGGCCTTGTAAAATGCTAGTTTTGGTGAAAATTACGTAAGTTTAGAATAAATGTGGGAGATTTAAATGTTGTTTAATATACTTTTTTTCAAACCCAATTTTGTCCTCCGACTTTGCGGTGTACATTTTTCAACTTGAATTATTTTTAACATTTATTCTTAATATTTAAAAAAAATTAGAAAAAAATCATATTTTTGAAGAAATTCACAAACTTCAGGCCTCGTGCGGAACACCTAAACAATTTCTGATTAGACTGAAATTTTTTGTTCAATATGTGGGTAGATAGGGGCAACTTTTTATCAACTTAGTAAATTGAATTTCAAAAAGAAGTTTTTTTCGATACACTCTAATGTACACCCGACCCACAGAATTAATTGCGCCCGAGAAAAAGTTCCTTGACCCGAATGCAGGAAATCTAATTTTGAATCTGATGGGAAAAACAGTTGCGCAAATCGAACAAATAGAGCGATGTTTATTTATTTATTTATCAATTTTCGAAAAGATGCTCTAAAAGGCAATTTATCCGATATTTATAGTTGAAACTCATCCAGCGAAAAGTTTAAAAGCCCGTTCTTCCACGTACAGGCATTTTAATTCTAATTCTAGAACAGTTCTCATTGTCAAGGGGAAAAGTTTTCAAAAATATGCAATAGTTTCTCCCCCTTTTTTTCTTCTTTTTTTTCAATTTCTTAAACGCAAAACAAGATTCAAATCCACACGTTCCGGTCGGAAGACTGCGTTTCTACGATTGTGACATCCTTCCGAGCATGACGTGATGATTCTTGTAGTGACGTTACACAATTTCACTTCACTTGCAGATTGATCAAGTTGATATAATTGCTATTTCCCCATTAGAGGTGACCGGGACTAGTAATGATATGTTCACACATTTTTCATTATACCGTAAGACTTGAACTGATGTGAAACATTCGTCGAAATCTGGAGTAAAATATTTATAAAACTACTAATAACATTATTAACGTTTTTCATAACAAAATATGAATTTTGCGTGTCCTTGAAGTACGTCACAACTTGTTCTTAACAGAGCTAGTGCTTGGGGCACATGGTGACACATAAATAATGCATACAAACACACTCTGTAATATGCACAAATTATGCAAGAAAGGGTATTCACTATTTTACAACAAGAATGAGAAATACATTCGTTTATAACGTTTTTAACACAATTAAAAGACTTTCATAGTTTTTAAAAACACTAAACGAAATGAAAATAAAATAGTTTTATTCCACTTGTAAACTCTTCTTTAGAACTCACTTTAAAAAACTAAAAAAAAAACCGTTAATCAGAAAATAAACAAAACGTAGATCAACACTAATGGTTGTCTCTATTGATCTTCAGCTCGGTAAAACCATCTAGGCCTGCATTGCTCATTATTATCGCTTGTTTGCAGTTAATTCAAATATAGTAAGTTTTTTTTTTTTTTTTTGTTACATTTGGCATGTGCTCATCTTTTACTTGTACGCATTGCTCTCGGTCTTCTTCGGATCTAGAAACTTTTTATTGCTCCAAGAAAAGAAGACATAAGCAATTTTTATCTTCTTCATCGATTCTTGCTTACTCTTTTTTTTCAATATCGTAGTTGTAATTTTCATGCACTGTTTGGCCTTTCCATGTAGTTCCTTTTTCGTGTTTTCTTCTTCGATTTGTTTCTTGTGTTTTCTTTTTATTCTGCTAGAATTTTCTCTTTTATAGACGGGGCACCAGTTAGAAAGAAAGATTTCAAACATTTCGAGCTAAGTGCTCTCACATTCAGAAAAATATCAATCCATCTTCCTAATAGTTTTTCGAAATTGAAGTTCTATAGACACAATTAGAGAAAAACTTTGATGGTGTTTCGGGTAAAGGGGCTCGGGCTCTCTACATCTCTCCTGAAAATATTTCGAAACATAAATCCTAAAAACTGATGTTTTTAATCCATATTCAGCGATGTAGGTGAAATGGTTCACCATCTTAAAGTTTTTAAAAACATTAGCCTTTTCATTTTCAAATCTCATACGAAAGCAACAACTCACTTAATTTAATGAGGACTGCGTGCTAAGCGCTTCATCCAATTACTGTTTTACAAATATAATTTTTGACCACCTTGTGTGATAAGAGCCTACCCGAAATTTTTCTGAAATTGAAGTCTTACAAACGTGATTGTAAACCATATTTAGTAATATTATGGGCTTATCTATTTTTAACTCTTGAAGCTCGAAAAAAGCAATCTTAAACGATTTTCGATGTTGTTATAAGATTTGCAATTTTTCCATAACTCTTCGCTTGCCACTGGTATTGCTCTGTCATGCCACTCTATGGCACGCGTGCCGCGGGTTGTCCACCCCTGATTTAGACCCACAGTATTATTTGGTACCTTTTCATTTGCACAATCCTAGTATAAATGTAAATGTATTGTAGATGTCTAAATACTGTAACTATCTTTCTTGGCTGTGTAGAATCTGCAGTGCAATCACCTCGTCGTGGCAGGTTGATGGTTATTAATGTGATAAAATATAAGTGTATTGCCATAATAGCTGTAAAGTGTACATTCATTATAAAAAAATGTATAACAGGAACTATTAGAGAAAAATACTGCAATTAGAGAGTTAAGAAAAATAGAATTTTTGATAATTTCACGAAAATTAACGGTTAATGAGAGAATTAAAAGTAAAGGAATGTAAATAATTTTAGAGATCAATGAAAAGAGTATTGAATGGAAGCATTTAAATGATGTAAGAATTAGTTTTAATTATTCGTAGTTCGACTGAAAAAAAAAGTGAAATGTGACCACCTCCAACACTAAAAAATGAATTTTGTTTTTACAGTATAATTACTGCTAATTTTATAGTAATTAACTGTAAAAATTGCTAATTTTACAGTAATAAACTGCGAAATTGCTAATTTTACAGTTTATCACCGTGCATCTTACAGTTTTAAACTGGAACCTCTGCTGCCAGTATTATAATGTTGTTTTGACAACATAATACAGCGAAATTTTATGGCAATAAACTGTAAAATTTCTAACTTTACAGTAAGAAACTGTAAAATTGTTGGTTTTACAGTTTATTACTGTTTATTTTAGTTTTAAATTAGAACCTTGGCTGCCAGTGTTATACTGTAAAAACAACAGCTCATCTTTGCAGTGTAGCTTTGAGGCTCATGCACGACCTAAAGACATATACAGTAAATTCTACTACTTGTGATGATAAAATAAAAACACAATTTAATTTTGAATTTAGTTTATTTTTGGTTCAATTAAGAATAAAAGGAGCCAATCATATAATTAATATCAATATTACTATAATATGGATTTCAACTCTGAATGAGTAGAAGCAATTAAATTGAGTGTATTTTACATATTAAATACATAATACACATATTGATTCTATTGGCATTTTCAGGAAATAGTTTTTTAACCACTCAACATATATAAAACTTTTAAAAAGTTTTAAATGGATACTTTGTACTGATACTGGAATAAAGCATTAAATGCTGTACAAAATAAGAACAATTTGGCTATAGTACACAGTATGAAGTTACAACTTCAAATTACAAATAAAGTAGAAATATTTTCAGAAAATGTATATATTTGTACTTATTCACGAATTACGTGACGAATTTATAAAGAGGAGAAAATACACATTTTATTTAAAAATCCAATTTTAAAATAATAAAGTATTTTATAATATTTAAGTACCGCAGTTATGTAAAATTGATAATCTTTTTTCACTATTTTACTTTTACAATTAACATGAAGTAATAATTGAAGGGTTTGGAGGATGAAGGGGCTATGTCATATTTTCAAATTACAATCTGGACAATGGTCAGCAATGAATACAAGTAAGCAAATAAAACTTGGTACAACAAAAAGTAAATGTCATTTGACCAACTTCACACGCTCACTTATCGACAAAACTAGAAAACAAAAAAGCTGCAACAACTACAACAATAAAATTTCCAACTTTAATAACTCGCAATTTGGTTTTTTTAGATAACCCCTTCACCTCCCAAGCCCTTCAATTGTATGTACTGACAAAAAACATAAGATTGATAGCTAAGCTTTCAAACCTTAAGCGAAACAAAATGGAGGCAATATAGCCGAAGCCAACTATACCCGTAAGGTCCGAAGAAAATATTTTTGCACTAGAAACAGAAAACTTTTCGAACACATCATAAATTCTTTCAAATGTTTTAACAATGGTTAATCTAACAGGATACTATAAACAGTGTTAACAAAATGTACTAACGTCGATCTTTATTGTGAAAAGACAATGCTTCACTTTTTACAAATCTCAAACCATTAAAAGAAAAAGTTCGTGGAACAAGTTTTTTTTTTCCAACAAATCAACAAGTTTCTGCTCAAATGTGTTAAGAGTATTTAGTAGAATTCAGTAAATGTGAAATTAATTGACAATTTACTCTCGATATCAGATAAAATAGTTCACCTAGCAGATGCATATGACTAAATGTCTTAAGATACTTTTTTTTTGGACCATAAAGGTGATAAAAATTATATCCGCGGTCAGAGATAAAAATTTTTTATTTTTGTTTTAAATTAGGGAGGGCGTGAATATGATTGACAATTTTTAAGTAATGAAATATACGAAACCATTGAAGACCATAATTGCAATATAATTTCCTAAAAAAACTAACCACCTAAGAGAAAATAGAAGATATCACGAAAGTAAGCTAATTCACAATTTTAACTTTTAACATTTATTTTAAATATTTGATATTTTATAGTTTAAAAAAGGTCAAACACTTTGAATCAATGTTTGACAAAACATTAAATATTATGTTTAAAAAATTAAAATTGCTTTTTTTTTTCAAACGATACTAAATTTTTGAGGCGTATTTCTTACTTGCAATACATGACGATTAATGAGGCAATAAGACTTATCTCTGGCCACGGTACTAAACACAATTGCACTATAGGTCTAAACTTCATCAACATTCAATGTGCCAATGTTGCTAATCTGAATATTAAAAGCAATATTTTTTTCATTACTAAATTTCGAAATTTTAATTTATGAGTAACATAATTAATACTAATCACAATGTTGGAGCTTATTATGCATCACAAAATACTGATGTGATCTGTTCATCTATATTGTAACTATTTACTGGTACATTTGTTCTTCAACTAAATTGTTTAAGACTATGTTTTGTTCAGTATTCCTTTACTTTTATTAATGGTTTCTCATTTCTTCTAAAAGCTATGGTAGCTCAAATTAAAGCTTCAAAGAATCGTATTAAAGGAAAATATTTCATTCAGCTAAATATAAAAAGAGAAATTTATGAGAATCTTCACTAGAAGAAAAAAAAAATGTTGTAAAAATTAAGCATTTTTATTATTTTAATTTTTTGACTGTAGTTGTGATCAAAATCACAAGTGTTCCAAAAGTGAGTTCACTCCAGTTTTATAATACATCCACACATTTCATGTTATATTTGACATGCAAATACAAATTACATGTAGAAAGTTAGAAAAGTATCATATTTACGACTAGTGTAATATTTTTCTATTAATCTAGTAACATACTCTACTCTATGCCAACAATATGTAATACGTATTTAATTACCTAACAATTATAACAAGTTACTAATATAATTTTCACACTGCAATTTTTGGAAAGGCAATAATTTATTTTCAAATGCTAAAATTTACGTAAGAGCTGATTTATTATCTTGAGTTAACATGCCACACAGGTCTTTCAACCATAGATGTGTGCACAGAAATAACAACCATTAGCTCAAAATAAGAAAAAGCATAAAAACTTTAGTTTGGTACAAAACCAATAAAATTTTTGCATTTTAGATTTATTTATTCTATAGCTCAGAAGGCTAAAAAATGTTTATATTTTATTTAGTTGCTCAAAAGTTTCCATATGGATCCGTATCTTCGAGGAATAATCTAAATCCTAAGATTTCTCTTTTTCAGAGATAAACCTACTTACCACTACTGAAGGTTTGCGCATGCCTAAGCGTTTAACAATCTATAAACCATCGTAGCACATTTCTGGAAAAATATAGTATTTCATTCAACATAACATTTATAAGCCCTTTGCATAAAAAAACCTAAAAAGCTATTCAGTTGTATCAATAACAATGGCTTATATTAATTTGCATCATAAAAAACATTACGTTAAAAAATTATTACTTATATAAAATGTATATGAGTAATTCATTAGCCTTTTTGAATAAAATTTTTATCATCAAGCTGGGTTATAACTAAATAATGTGATGAACAAATTATATCTGATAGTCATTAACAAAGATAATTTTACAAGTGTAAATTTAGCCTAATGTTATATAAAAATCTCGTTGCATATTTCAGACAAAATATATTTTAATAAATAAAGTGAATTTATGATAATCCAAGTTTTTTTTAGCATTTGTTCAATGTATTTGTATTTGAGGGGGGGGGAACTAATGGGTAAAGGACTAAAAATAACTGCTCATTTTTCCCAATCAATTAATTAATATGTGACAAATACTTTTTCAGATATATTTATCCATTCAGAAGAGGCACATAACTCATATATATATATATATATAACTTCAAGGCAAACGAGAGCAATAATTTTCTAGGTTTTAATGTTTTCAATGGGAAATACTGACGTATCAACTAGATTTTATATGGATTTCAAAAAAGAGCTTGCTATTACTATCTACTGTGATGTACATAACACTTTAACTTTGATTGAATCATGATTTTTTTTTTTCATTAAAGATCTGATATTATCAAATGTTTGACTTTAAAGCAGAGATTCTCAACCAATCAAGCACTGCTCCCTCCTTTGACCACTGAAGTTAGGTCATGTCCCCCACCCCCTCCATTACCTTCACATGTGGTTAATAAGAGTAGTACAATCAGAATTTGAAACTAATGCTGGTTAGTATGGTTGAAATTGGGCTATTTCGATGAAAACATAGGTAATTTCACACACAAAATTTAATATTAGTATGCATAACTATTTTGCATGTAATATTGGGACACATGAATCCAAAGAACCAAAAAAATAGCTACAAACTAATTTGAGATAATTTAGGATGTGGTTGATGTTAGACGTAATGAGAGTCACTTTTACGACATCCCAATGAGCCCAATCTTTATTCTCCCCATTTTTTTTTTTTTTCATTTTTTGGGTTATAGCTGTGAAAGAGCATACCTATGGTCCCTTTAAAATTTCCAGCCATTCTCGATGTCTTCATTTTTGTGCTAATAGCAACAATTTAAATTCAAAAATGTGTGGATCAAAACTTAAAAAACTCTCAAAAAGAAAAAAAAAACAGTAATTTTGCATAGGGTCAGTAGTGGTAGTTATGAAGAAATTTTTACACTTTCACACGCTCTTGAATAAGGCTTTTCAACTCTTCCTTGTCGCAAGGAAACCTCATAGGAGTCCTAGCAATTAGACATTTTGCTAGAGTTAGCTCCACATCAGTTGGGCGACCTGCTCCCATCCTATCAATTTTGACTTTGCCCCTTTAATTCTCTTGTGCAAAACACTCAGAGGGATGGCGTAGGTGTCCACTGCCTCTCTGTATTTCATGTTCACAATTTATAATATTCACAGCCCTTAATAAGTCTTCATTGGTATACTGAGGTGGTGGCGTCTTCTTCGCATAAGTGCGAGGCAATTAGACGTTAAAGCCTACAGACAACTTCATACAAATCATTGCAAAACGTCAATGGCTCAGTTAAATGATCAAAGTAACTATTTGGATCAAAAACTGGACCTAAAGTGGAAAAAACTTCTCTGAAAAAAATGTTCATAATTACCCCTACATAGAAAAATGCGGGGTAATTATGAACACCTTCCTGCAGGGTGCTAAAAATAAAAGACAGCGAAACTCCAGTTGATTCCTGTTAAAGGCTTAATAACTGAAAGCAAATATATATGAAAACAATAACTTAGCACAATTTTATCATTCCGAACAGGATTGAAATTGAAGACTGAAAAAATGTTTGACAACTTTTGTGAGAAGGGTTAGGATAACTGAGGAAATGGCGAGTACAGTGTTGTCACATCAGTGAAAAAACATCTCTAACCTAATAATGAAGATGTGAACTTTCAGTTGCTACTGCTATTTGGTTCCTTCATTGCTTGCAGAAGCGCTAATGTCGTTTTTTCTGAATTGCCCCATTTTCACAGTTACCCCGCTTGACCCTACATATTTTCATGTGACCAAACATTGAAGAAATTGAAATTCATTTATTTTTTATGCATCCAAGTTTTATACCTCCCCTAAATGTCTACTACGCTCAGAGAGGATGCCCACTGCTTCCCCAGGTTGAGAACCCCTGTTTTAAAACAAGTGTTTATTACAACACCAAAAGTTCATAAGTTCATGAGCAGTACAGTTTGTCCCCTCCTTTCATAAATGGAATCACTATTAAAAAAAGCATATTTAATTAATAACGAGCTTCCCAATAATTACAGTGTAACAATTAAAATGGCATAACAAAATTTCAATTTAAAACGAACTGCAAACACTAATACCTACATAAAAATTAAGATAAAGATCCACAGACAAGAAAATTTCAATACAAACAGCACTATATTGCATATTAAAATTCTTCCTTGAAAATGCCAACTTAACAATAAAAAACAAAACAATGCAGTGAAAGTTGATTGCAAAAACTTTCGCATGTAAGAGAAAACTACATGCATAAGTCGAACTTTGGTTTAGAAAACAAAATATTACATACACTAATATTAGGTTATTAACAATAAATTACAGCAAAACTATGAGAACACATTTTTGCATTTTATATGCTTAATACACATTTTTCTTGTTATAGTCATTGCACAAAAAATATGAAATCACAGCATTAGGAGTAATATGTAATGATTTCAATAATGAATTTTCTTAAATAATTTTCAAAATCAGAAAATGAAATAAAAACTAATAATTACTGTAGTTTTCAAAAAACTGCTCTTCAATTGAAAATTCGGGGAAAAAAATACTTTTACTTACCTGAAGACAGAAACAAAATAGCTTATAAAAGTCTTGCAATAAAAATAACATTTTTCTCCAAACTATTGAAATGTTATTAGTACAAAGAAATACATTTCATCAGATTATTTGATGCATGTATAACTATCATGCAGAAGTTACAATTATGTTCTAATTAGCCTGTTTAATTAGCAAATTACTTTTTAAAAAGTTGAAAAACGGAAAAGGTTTAACATGAAATTTACTACCTTTATAAGCTATTCAAACATTACATCTTGATCTGAAACATGAAATCCTAAATAAATTCTATCATAAACGAAATTCCTGAGAAAGAAGAGCTTGAGCAAGACTGACATAAATGTTTTACATGTAAGGAACAAAACTTGTACATGACAAACATCTGAGTAATGACTTCATATACATAAACAAATACATATGCTCCAAATAGTATTTATTTAAAACTATACAAGATGTTCATAATTGTAATGCAACTAACTCCTTTCTCAACAAACTCTTACAAATGATGTATAAAAATAAAACTAGATATTTTTCTTTTTCACTTATTGGGATATTTCATTCTATCTGACAACAGGTATTTCGCTAATATTCAACCCATCACCTCTCCCCATACACACACACATACATTGTCCCCTCAGAGCAAAAGTAAGACATCACACCCTACAAATAACAGTAAGATATCCTACTGTTCTGAGGTTACCAGTGTACGTATGTATGTATATATATATATGTATATGTGTGTGTCTGTGTGTGCATGCATATGTGTAAGTTCATAAAAATAAATAAAAAAGAAAAGGAAATTCAGAAAAATCTTCGATGGAGATAAAAGTTATTGCTGAGACAAATTGGGGTTCTTACAATTGGTTTAAACTTGATGCATACTTTTCATATTGTATTTTTACAAATCAGCTTCCTTTAATGAGGCTGAAAATGTATGCTAAATATACATATAAAACTATGTATTAATTTATTAATAATCAAGTTCTAAATTTAATAAATGGTAAATGAATTAATTAGGAGATAATTAAAAGACAATTTAGGCATTAATTCAACAAGACTTATCTTTTTTCCTTAACTAAGTAATATTGACTACAGGTTTTGACCAGAATGCTTTAATCAAACAATGTGTACGTAGCTCCTCTAGCACCCTCTATAGACACAATTTAAAACATTTTAATATTATACTACAAAACTGCACCAAGATTAATTGAATAAAAAAAAAGTTATTGCTTAAAATTGCTTTTCTTTTTTTGAAGTGTTAGCATTATTTTTCATGCTTTATACTCTGTATAATTCTTTAATTCTGCTAATAAAATTACACCTACATTGAAACATTCATCATGTTAATCGTAAATGAGTGATCCGTTTAATAAAATAGTGATCCGATTTAATAAATCCTTCAACGCTGCACCATTCAATGGATCCTCACGTTTGTTAACATCGAAGGGAATAAGCAAACGGACATCCTGGCCAAAAAAGCTAGGAACATTGATCCCCTTGAGCACCCAATGGTTTAATGCAAATGTAGTTTTAAATCAGAAGCTCTGAGGAGAATTGCAAAATAAATGATGCTTTCCTAACCAAACCTCGCCCGGGAGACAAGCCCGATTGTCAGCAGACTGCAGACGGAGTCTATGAAGGGAATGCAGATCATGCCAGGAAATAAGCTAGATCCAAGATTTTGTAGAAGATTTGAAAAAGAAAAAAAAAACACAAAATCAAAAAAATACCAGAGCACTTAATATTTTTCAAGTGTGCAGTGTACATATGTAATATTAGACTAAATTATTTACATGTATCATGATGAAAGGTACATCATTAGATGTTGCAATCAAGTTGATGGGGAGGGTTTTTTTCTTACTAGAAATTTTGGCCTAAATAAGACCAGTATAAATTCAAGTTCCTAAAAGTTCATTTTATTTTTAAATTTTCCCCCAGTAACGTCTTCTATACCCCCCCCCCCTTTTAAAAAAATGAATATGTTATTCACATTCCTACCATGATAGTTTAAAGTATTTTAATCAAATGGGCACACAACAGTTATTTAGTTCAAAACTTTGTACCTCAGAACCTGACTGACGTAAGTTCGAAAATGGCGAAATTCACTTTTTGACTGCATTGTTTGTAGAATATTATTCTGCATCGACCCACGAGAACGTTATGCTATAAAAGAAATTCCTTCAGAACTATTTAGCAGGGATAAAAGAGCCCGATTCCCATCCTTTACATTCATCCAGCAATCGTTTTGTCCATTTATTGAAAAGTTAAAAAAATAGACTTCAGTTAGTCTGGTTCAGAGGTACAGAGCTATTGGTTAGGTCAATAAAATAATTTAGCATAGTTCCTTGTTTCAAGCAAAAGTAATTACAATTTAAAAATATGAGCTGATTAACCAGCTGAAATTTATTTAGCACAGTTACTAGTTTTAAGCAATAAAAAATGCTAGATAAATTTTACAAGCTATTAACAGCTAAAATTGGGAGATAGAATAATAGGGAATCCGTCTGGTTTCTGTGAATTAATCAGTGCAACACTAATTTAAACCATTTAAAAGTAAGGTTCCTTATTTTATTTTAGGCCCACTTTTCCTATGGACAAACTAAAAACCTGTTGGGAGACCTGATTTATTTTTTTTTAATCAGGAATATCAAGACAACTATAAAGTCTGGACCCATTTCTTCAAATGCATCTCTGTTGGTTCGATCCTCCAGCAAATTGACTCCAACTGCTGCAAAAACTCCTTTAGGAGGACAAAGCCAAAAAAAGTGGCCAAGGCTTTGCTTCATGCTTTTGAATCGACATAACCATTTACTCGCCCGCTCCTCTCCCTCTCCTCTTGCTTGTTGTCATACAACAACAAGACATTAACGGAAAATGCCTATGCGTTAACTAAAGAAAAACATTAATTTTGTCATTGTCAATTACTTTTTAATGTACTGTATTTTGTAACACGTCAAACATTTTTATTTTCTGCACTAGAAATACTTACATTTTATTTCACAACTATTTATATTTATACTAAATTGTGTACAAGCATAAAATTATGAAAAATAAATTGTTTCCTCTATTTTTAAAATGTATCATTTATGTCATATTTCGATTAAGGAAAGAAATATTATATTGTATTACGTTCATACTCTGAAAATATTTTTCTGAACCAACATACTGATCAACCAAGACTCTCCTTCTGTTTCTGATTATGGAAAGGGCCAGCAGTTAATAAGTTAGATCTGGGCACAAATAAAGGGTTGGGGCTCTTCCCCAAGAAATTTCTCAAAACTGAAGCATTCAAAATAACAATAAAACTTTTTTTTTTTTTTAATTTTAGATACTATTAAAACATTTTTAAAGGAATATTTTTAGGAAGTAAATGATGTCAAACACATATGCATTCATGAACAGTAATGAAGATGAGCTTCAAACCAAGTATATAACTGTCAAATAAGATTTTAAACACCTGCTAAAAAATAAAAATTATGACTAGGATTTACAAATTATTTTCTACTCATTATATCCATAGTTAAAAGTTTGAAATGAGAAGGTTAGAAATTATTTATAACAAAGTTTTTGATTCTTTTAAAACCAAATTTATGGTATAAAAAGCTTTAAACGTTCTTTGAATTTCCCACATTAATAGTTCAACAACAATTTCTCAATCTCGTTTTTAATTATTTTTAAGCAAACCTTTCATGTGGTAAAAATTCATTTAAAATAATTGAACTTTAAATTTTTATATAGAGCATGTCACTTTAAAACTAAAGTATCAAAGGAGTCAAAACACTAAATTTTGAACATCACATACATACTATATATATATCTTAAATATTGATGAAAATGTAAAATCAAAGACTCATAGGCTTATGCTGAATATATAAAGTATTCTGAGTTTTTAAATCACCAATTTCATAGCTCTATATGGGATGGACTTCATCTTTTACCTTTACAACATCTGAAAATATGTGCAAATACTATATATAGCACTTTTATGACAAGATATCACATTGAACTTAGAATGGTCTCCACTGTGATAATAAAATATATGCATAATTAAAGAGTATAAACATTCTTTACAATAGTATTTCTTAAGCTCTGCATGCAACTAAATGCTCCATTATTATTACCATTTTTTTTCATATAAAAATACTTTTAAAATGGATAAAGTTGCAATAGGGAAAATTATATCACCATAACTAGCTTCAAACTAGATTTATATCTCTTAAATTTAAACTCAGCTACATTGCTACAAAAGATTTTTTTTTCTTTTGAGCCACAATAAGGAATCAGAAAACAGCTAATTCCTACTACTTTTAATAACTGGAATATTGAAATAGCATCCATTAAAAACATAATATTTCTTTTGAAAACATTTTAAAATCTACTACAATATTAACATTTTCATAGAGTAATAATTTTATCTATACTATTGAACATTATTTCTTCCATACCTATACTCAAAAAAGGAAATGTATAAGTAAAATTAAATTAGCTGGACTATTACTTCAAAATTAAGCCTTTAAAATGTTTGAGTGCAAAGCTTTTAGAGATTCATTTGGCACAATTAGTGCCAATTAAGTACTTATATATCCCAAACATTTTTAAAAAGAAGCATTTGCTATATGCAAGAGTAAAAATACACTAAATATTTTTGCTACTTAAATCTTCATCTAAATTCAATAATGATAGAATGCATTAAAAGTTTATCACATTCTGTCTTGCTTATGAAAACTTAGCTAAAACAGGTTTATATAACTGGACAACAAGTTCAAAAAATATAGTAGTGGTGATTTATTAAAAGCTTTGTACATCCATTATTTAAATGCATAAATATCTCTGCAACTATATTTAATGCAAACATAATATACTATTAAACTTTTTATGTAAACAGAAAGCATCAAAGAAAAAACATGCTTTCTTTTATCATATATGTGAAATAAAGTCAAAAAAATCTGGAAAGGGGGAGAAAAAAACACCACATGGTACCCTGGTTGCTTCAGTTGATTCAAAATTTAACTGAAATAAACTTCTTCAGACACCAGGGTACTAAATGCAATATAACTATACAAAACATTAAAAGTAATGAGTTCAAAAACCATAATTTCTTTCTATGAATTCAAATACTTTTCTTCTACTCCAGACATTTCTAATGAGCAACATTCCTCATATAAAAATATTTTTAATCCACAGTTTTCCACATTTTAGTGAGAATAAACCTTTGTAAAGGTGACAGAAGACAACAAATTTTCATCATTCATTTACAAGCCCTAGGACTCATTGCATTACACAAAAACTATAAATCTTTTTCATTGGAAATAGATTTTTTTTTGTTACACATAACCGTCATATACATTTTTTTTTTCATATATATGACAAAATGATTTACTCAATAGCAATTCAAAATTGTCCCAAAATGCAGCAATTGTAATGACTTCTTAGCTTAAATTGTTGAAAGAAAGAAAAATATGAAAGTATAAACTTAAAACATCAAAGAAAAATTGCATCAGAACATATGCTAAGCAATAAACAGCTAGAACAGATATTGAGACAAAACAAATACATCAAAATAAAATCAAAATCACAGAATAATTTCGCTTTACTTCACATGCAGAAAGTAAAACTGATTTAATACAGCTTAAATAAATTGTGGAAAAGAAAGAAAACAACTTAGTTCATATGCTGTACAAACTACCAAAGCTAAAAAGAGCTGATTGCAAAATACGTTGCATGATTAAAAAAGGGAGAAATCCCACTCATGTTAGAACTTCAAAATACAATTTGAAAAATGACAATTTCAAATGTTTTTGCCTTCTTAATTTTTAACCAATAAAACAAATGTTAGTCCAAAAACAAATTTGCATAAAAATTCTAAAATGCAATTGTAATTCAATACATTAGTCATAATACTGCAACATTTCTGATTTACATGGCTGCCGAATAGTACATGGCAGATCATATGCAGTGAAACCCTGATTTTATGTTTCTTAAGGGACTGGGTGGAAAAAACATAAAATATGGGAAATACATAAAAGACACCTGCTGAAAAAACAAAGATTCAGGGGACGTAAAATCAGAAACTCACTGTAAGTTACATTTATATGATATATGCTTAAAAACAATTTACATCATCTATTGGAAAAACATCATTAAAATTATTTTCTTATTGCAAAGAGAAACACAACCATGTAACCAATGCTTGGCAGTCTAGCACCTTATCAATCCTTGTGCATATATTTCTTGAATTTATTCTAATAATTACAAATTTAACTGCAAAATCTGGGTAGGACTAAAGAGAAAAAAAATAAATATCAAAGTATGAACTATATAATTTATTTATACAGTAAAGCACCATCTTTATAGTTAGAGGACAGTTTGTTGAACAGTCCTTCACATAAGATTGGTCTCCATATTTACTTGTAACAGATTACAAGTCTTCAGTCTTTGAACTCTCTTTTCAATTCAAAATTACAATAAGCACCACTTTTCTATCACATACCAAAAATTGCACATTTCTAAAGAAGTATAACTGAAAAAAAAAATTTCGCATACTTCACACTAACTTACACATTGCAAAATTTGGTGCTCATGTATTTTTAAATATACCAAGAACTGTCCTAAAAAATCAAAATATAACATATTTACAACATTCTTTTCTCTCTTTCTCTATGAGGAAAAAGGAGTGATCTTAAACAATTTTGAAGTTTCACTAAACATTTTTTTCAGAAACCTAAGTAAAACGCAAATTAATGATACATGATGATTTCACTGTTGCTGAACTAAAAATTACAGAGGAAATCTATCACCAACCTAATTTGCTTTTCAAAACAAAATGAAATAAGATAAATGTACGAAATTCAGCAAGTAATATGTACAATATTTACAATATGAGCTAATCATTATTTACAAAATAATTAAAAATAAGAAACTTGAACATTTCAGTTAATAAACTGATTATAATACAAATTTAAGAGATTTCTAGCATGCAACAAACAGCTAATATAACAAAATCAACACGCGGCAAAACCACTATATACAAATGAAAATAATTAACAAATATTTAAACTCCCTTAGTGCAATAAGGAAGTAGCTAACAAATCATAAACCTTATATGACACAACTTAAAGTAATTTTCAAAAAATCAACAGTCTAAAATGCTAACTGTAAATGTATTACGGAAATGTATTACAAATAATGAAAAATAAAAACAAAGTCTTTATGAAAAATTTACATTTAAACTAGATCATGCAAAGCAAACTACTTTTTAACAAAGTTTCAAGACTGATATTCCTTTAACTGATTTTTCAGCATATCATTTTCAGCCTTTAAACGCATTACATCTTCCTTTAATGTGGTGTTTTCTTTCTCCAAATATGATGCTCGAAGCACAATTTGATTTTCCTTCAATCGCCGTGCTTCGCGAGACCTTCTGGCAGCCATATTATTTTTGTGACGACGAGCCCAATATCTATCATCTTTCATGTTGTCAGGGACAAAGTTCTTGCGAGATTTTTTAATTATTGGTTGAGGCTTCAATTGTTCATCAGGAAGAATAGAAGATGCTGGATCGTAATGTTCTTCTCCTGGTGGTGTAGCCAGAGCTAAATCTGTAGGTGAAAATTTGCATTCAACTGAATATCGCCTTTTATTTCGGAGGGTCATTTCACTTCGATGTTCTGATACTGAAGATGAATCAGGAGAAGATGGCTCTGACATTTGCCCAGATAAAATTGCTAGAGAAAGGAAAATAAATTGAAAAAGCAGTTGCAATTAATTGAAATCAGTTATAAATTATTACTTCAAACGTCCTTTAAAAACAAAGTTGGGAAATGATCAAGGAACAGGGAAGTCATTTCAACTTTTTCCAGGGGGGTCAAAGGGTCCAAACATAATGCAATTTCATCGGAAAACATAAAAAAACACGCCCACTTATATCTAAATACATTAATTTCTCAAAGCAGGGGTGGGGGCAATTGACCCCCCCTGCCCCCCCCCCCCCCATAAATGACGGGCCTGCCAAGGAAAATAATTTATATCATGCATATATTTAACATTGAGTGATACTTTGACCAGAAGCTTTCATTTGGCTTCAAAAATTATGTTATTCCTTGTGTAAGATATTCAAAATTGGTCCCATCTATTTCATGTTATTTAAAAATAAAAAAAAAAATCATTCACAGAAATTTTTTGTTGTAACGTGGACAGTAAGCACTAGAAAATAAGCAATACACTACAATAGTTGAAATTATGGAACCGTGGTAAGTTGACAACTGGTCTACTCGACATCTTTTCATGGTCCGATGGGGTGTTGAGTTACCGAAGTTCCACAGTATAATATAATTTGTACTATACATAGATTCCTTTTTTTTCATTGATTCCATAACCTAAAAGCACTCATTTAAAAAATGGTTATTTTTTAGTCAAATCTTTAGGTTGCCCACAAAGACTCCCCCCCTCAATTGCAGGACATGGCCTGCTCTGGGTCATTGAAATTTTTAAGGGGCGTTTCGAGTAGCAGCCCTTCAAAATGAGAGAGAAATAAGGTATCAGCATAAAGTTTTGCTGGTCCAACTGGTTACTCTGTCTTGTAAATTTATAAATAGTACACCCTTATACTATGAGATATTGCTCAATGCTAATGAGTACTAAGTCTGAATAGCTGCAGTACTTCTATTATACCAGTACAGGTTAGTTTACACTAGACCTAGTTGTAAATATGATAAAAGCATATTAACAAAAAGAATTAGAACTGAAGATTAAACCACATTGATGCAAAAACTATTAAATCATACATTAAAATATACAATTACTTTACTTTCTACGCATTTAGAGTAGTTTCAACGTAAACGAGATGTTTAACTTAATGTAATGCTGCATTTTATGCTTCTTACTCAATCTTCTTTTTATCAATTTATAATATTATCAGGTTTTGAAGCATAACAATTAGATTTAAAAAAAAAAAAAAAAAAAAACTAGAGTTCATATTACAAACTTTACATTGACTTAATAGTGATCAATAATGTAGGATTAAAACTTGCATTCAAGTATTGGTATGTATATGTTACAATGGGAAGACTCCAACAAAAAAGATTTGAATGTGATGCAAGGTTTTGTCGGTTATTCTTGAAATCTCAATCAATTTGAAAGTATTTCTAGAGTAAAGTTATGCACAGTAATAAACCATAAAAGTTCATTTTCAAAATGTTTAATTATTCATTCAAACTTCCCTTGAGAATAAAATAAATTACCTGATAAGCAAAGGTTTTTTCCATCCTGATTCTGTCCAGTTAACTCCTGAATATGGAGAACTTTTTCTTCACAATTTCCATCCACACATTCCTCTGCTTTTGGTTGGTCAGGGCTGCTATTTAATATAGCATCTAAGTCCAGATAGTCCATTTTAAAATCTGACATCTTATCCCAGATATTTGGCCCCAAAAATGCTGCTGTAGCATCAGCATATATATCTGTATCAGATTCTTTGTCATCTTTTCCAACGGGTGCAGCTATAATAAATTCATTATACAGTATAAATATAACTTGGTAGCCACGAATTATAAGCATTTTAAACATCACTTAGAAACATTTATAGTATCTCATCAGTAGCAGGTATTTGTTATGGCCCTAACACTGAGGCCTCACAAAACTCACGATTGCAAAAATGGACATTTCAGAAATTTACAACAGGAAAAACCAGCTCATAATACAAGTGGACCCTTAATGAAATTATCACTTTCTGTGCACTGTAAAACATTTTTCTTTAATACCTGAAATTACTACTCTTGTATTGGTTTTATAACATAATTCCCGTACATAATATGACTATAGTTCTAAATATTAATCCATTCAACAATTAACTTATTCAATGAAAAAACAATGATACTCAAACAATTAATTGTATCTCTCAACATGAAAATTGTTTAAAATTTCCAAAAAAAAAGAAAAGAACGAAAGAAAAAGAAAAGGCCAAACACTTTTGGACTGACAGATGATGAATAGCCAATCAAAGCAACTTGACATATACAGTATTAGCCATATCCCCCCTGCCCTTCTTTCATATTTGCAATAAAAGTTGCCAATAAAGAATATTTACAGAAGACATTACATTGCTTTCAAGTATTAAACTAATCACACAGTTATTAAAATATTCACACAGTATCACAGTTTGATAACATTGTCTCAACCCATCGTGTTTTATGGGAAAAAGACAATTCAATTCGGCCAACCAAAGAAAAAATTTTAAAATCCTTTAATATTAGGAATTTAATCACGATTACGTTTATTTTTTTATTTATTTATATTTAAGATTTTATTTTTTTAAATAAAAAACTTAATTGAAAAATGACTTGTTTTCCTCAATCATGTCAAGGTGATTGTTGGTGGATTTAAAATACCTGACACTTTAAAGAACTTGCAATTAAGTATAAGTACAGGGTAAGCACAAATGAATGATCAGATTTAAAAAAAATATTTTTTTGAAACTGTTATACACGTATCAAAATAAGTGACACACGAAATTAAGGGAAAATGTATGAAATTTTTCAGTTTTTGTAAATGGTAAACGTGTGGCAATGAATCATGCTGCTACAAATAAGTTCTTGAAGATCTTGCAGCATTTCCTGCATTAGTGGTTAATAAACAGTCTTTGAAGCGAATGTATAAGGGCAGGGATGCACAACCTTCTCAAGACAATGGGCTACAAAGACTGGTATTGATTTTGTTGAGGGCCACTCTTATAACACGGGGGAGGGGCTTTTAAAACCATAAAAATGCGCAGCATATATTTAGCACATTGTATTTTTAGATTATATTAGTAATTCTATAATATCGCATAGAATTTTTGGCTCTCATGTAGACCTAATACAAAAAAAAAATTTTTTGAAAAAAAAAAAGGAAAAATTAACAAAGCTTCATTTGTTACAACACCAGGCTGTTAGCAAGAAATTGGAAATGGGCATGTTAAAAGCAATTTTAAATGCAAATGTTAGACACCAAGCTCTGGCTCTTATGAATATGAAAAATAACACCAAACACAGTAGCATGATGTTTTTTCTCTGAAAGTCATTCAGAAGGTACTTTCTGTAATTTCTCTTTTCGATTCTGAATGACTCCTTGGTCTAAAGGATGCAACATACTGATACTTGAACGGCAAAAAAAAAAAAAAAAAACTCATTTGAATTTTCGATTATGAGACCACTTCAAATAGTTATTATTTATTAATAAAGCACTCCAAAAATTAGATACATATCTCATCTAGATTGATAAGTTACTTTTGGTTTACAGTTTGAAATTTACAAAAATTTTTTTTTTTTTTTTTTGTAACTCACAAAAATAGAACCCTGTGAAAGATTTTGCACAGATCCCTGATTTAAGTCCTGACCATAGACCAGATAAAATCCGTAATATTGAATTCCTAGTCAATTAACCAGGACTTGAGAAAAGTGGTCAAATATACAAGGTGATCTTCTATCACGGTCCCACTAAAACTTGTATTCTTATCCAGTAGCGTAACTATGGGGCCCAGCGCACATGGTAAACTTGAAAAATTGCACCCCCCCCCCCCCCAAGGGTCGCTCTGATGGGAATGCTTTGTGACCCCCCAAAATTTCCACTGCTCAAATATTTTGATTTATGTGTTCGAAAAATTTGTAGACAACCATTGCTACCTTTTTTTCTTATTTCTTTCTTTCATCATTTTTAACGATGCTTAGTATTCTCTCTGACTGTATGTGTGCATGATATGTCTGCTTGTTCGTATTATTGGGTAAAATTCAAGTTTTATTTTTTACACTTTTTGTTCAATTTGATAATTTTTCTTTTCTAGTTTTAGTTTGGCATTCCTATCTTTCCCCATCATTTCACATAAATTCAAAAACAAATAATTCTTGCAATTCATTATTGAGCACAGTGTGTTTTTTTTTCCACAACAGCTTTTATTTTAAAAAGAATTTGTTCTAAACCACTCTAGAAGTGTTTTCTTGATTTTTTTTTTAATTTTAAATACAGCGTATACAAAGATTGGCCAACAATAGGGAAGGTATTAGCAGGTACACTGTTAAAACTACTGGTTGCGATTGACACCTTTCCGGGGTGAAATGCTTGTAGCACCATCGGCACCCAGTAGGGAGCTGAGATTTTACCCTTGGCTTGGGTAAAAAAAACTGGCACCCTCAATTCATACAAGCAGCGCGGGTGAAAGATGGAACCGTATAGGAGAGCATAATGGCACCCTCACTGTTCACCATTGCAGATCCCACCTGTGCTGTGTGTGTTTTTATTTTTCAATTGTATTTACTTTTATTTATTGTTTTTATTCACAAGTCTTGGTACATTTCCACCTTGAATTCTGATTTGAAAATGATCGAAACTTGTAATTTAAGGCATTTTCTCACAGTTCAGACTTTTCAACATATTTTAAAAGAATTCATGACTTGGATTCAACTCAGTAGTTTTAAAATGCTATTGACATTTTCCACAGCTTTATCTGTACCGAAAATGAAGAGAGAAGATATTTTATGGATTTCTTTCAAAAACAATCAAAAATATTCAGTTGTATAATATATATACAACTGAATATTGATATTCTATCAATAAAAAACTGAATCGCTTCATTAACTTCTAAAATTTTAATCAAGAGTAACACGTTAATACATATGTATAGTTTGACATTTAAATATCTTTATGGAATAAAAGATAGGGGTATTTGAAAAGCAGTGTTTCTTAAACGTCAAGTGCCTCGACAGATTAAAAATCGAAATATATTTTAAGGATCTATTCATTTCAACTGATGCAACAAAAAAAAGTAAGCTCTTGCAATAACGAACTCATCATTCGTTATCAATAACGCCAACAAAAGATATTAGCGAAAGCACGAAATGCAAATCATAGCATTAAAATAGTATATACATATACCTATGATAAAAACAAATAAGAAAGAGTCAGGTAGAGTTTTTTTTTTCCTTTCCTTCACGTTCTGCTGCTTGTTGGCTGTGCCTACGCGGCTAAAGAAAATCGCTACACAGAGATAAATTTCCGTTAGAACATTTTGTAAATATGTTGGAAAATCTTAGAGTTATGATTAAATGCATGCACTTACGTGAGAATTTGAAGATTATAATGAAGAATTAATCCATTTTTGTAATAAACTCAAAGTGAAATCCAAGACTGAAAACACTGAGCCGAGAATTCTGTCGTGTTGACGTAAACAAGATGTCCGCCATTCAAATGGTTTATGATGATGATGAGAGCTTGGAGTCGCAATGCGCAGACGCAGGCTATCAGGGATGCCTTTTAGATGTCTCACTGAGCATGAGCAAGCCTAAAGGGTGCCGATGGCGCAACAGAGTAAGTATTAAGCACCCTCTGACCACCCCCCCCCCCAATTCTGAGAGGCCTTTTGGTACAGAAAGAACATTTCAAATTCACTATGCCACCCCATGGAACCTTGCTTTTACCCCAGCTTTTTTGTTGGCACCCCTGCGGCACCCGTAGTTTTAACAGTGTACTACAAGGGCGGTGCTTGAATTGAGAATGATAAGAGTAAAAAAAAAAACGATTACCGTAAATCAGGGTTACTTGGACCCTAGGGGGCTACTTGAGCCCACTACAATAAAATGATAAAATCTAGGTTTGGTACCTACTAGTTGAAGACTTGCACGTAGTTCCTCGTTTCTCCACTAGGTAGAAGCCCTCTGCAGTCTCTAACGCTAGTACCAAACCCAGATTTTATCATTTTACTGTGGGCTCAAGTAGCTCTCTTGTGGGTCCAAGTAACCCTGATTTATGGTAGCGATTATATTTGTGTACCGTTTTAAAAAAGTGGCTCTCCCCCTTGAAGTAGCGCAGAGTACACTCATCTTGCCTCAACATTCACTTGGCGTTTCCTAGTTCAGTAATACATGAGAAACAATAGTTTTTCTTTTTTCACAATAGAAAGAGTTCAAAACATATTGCAATGGCGTAATTACAAATCGAGCTCAATCAACCTCAATTATACTAAAACGGTACACTATAAAGAACAAAATAGTGCTAGTTTAGAAATGATGGCACTTCATTAAAGTACATATAAAATTGGAAATTTTCCAAAACACGAAATCGAAACTCACTAAAAAAGATATATTTATCAATTTATTTTTTTTAACATAGCATCTAACCTGCTATACTGAATATTGAAGCACAAACAGTACTTGAAAACGCTACTCGTTCAAAATCGCAATCCACCGTACTTGTGTTACTCATTTTTAGAATCTTCATTTAATGTAGGCTCTTGATAAATTTCTAAAATCGCAAAATTTGCAATAGTCAGTGTTTAGAAACCTCCCCTTCCGTTTTTAAGAAATACATATTATTATCTCGCTAGTTTTGGCCACAGAAATATTGTTACTAACAGAGGAGTTATTTTCTGTCATCATAAAATCGCATTCCAAAAATCTGTATCCAAAATGTTTTCAGCAAAAGCTTGCCGACTTTTAAAATCACGGAACGTTATTTCCGAAGTATAGTATGTAATTGATAAGTTGAAGTGATATCGTAAAAAAAAAGGCTGGAAAGAACTGGAGAGAAAAGGTTTGTTTCTAATTCTTTTAAGTGGATAAGACCAGCCGATTTAAGATCAGCCTATTGTACGGACTCCAGACCCCAGTGCTCGCCACTAATAAAATCACTTGATTATAAAATCAGCCACTTTATAAACTCAAATCTGGAAGAACAGAATCAGTACTATAACAAAACATGTTAAAACCATCCTTTAATGAAATCATTAGTGCCATTTTATAAAATAAAGTTTTTGTAGAGTATATGTTAAAAAAAAGGGGGGGAGGGACGCTTGTCTGAATAAAATCAAAATTTTCTTTCTCTTCAAGATTACAAAGGTTGACAGTTTATATCATTCAGTTTGAGTAAAAATCGTTCGCCAGAAAAAGATGCCTAAATGTCAAGAATTAAGAATGATCTTTATGTTCAAATATTTTAAAACCCTTGTGTAATTTTTAAAAAATGTACTTTTTACATTTAAGTTAAATTCAAACTGTGTTTTAATTAACTGAATGTAAAATATGGACAATAGCAATAAATTTATTTTTTATTTTGCGAAAACTTTAAAATATTTTTCTTTTTATCATTTTATAAATGCCGGTTTATAAAATCAGCAGCTAAATGAAATCAAATATCCTAGGAACATATGTGATTTTAATAAGCGGCAGGCACTGTATTAAATTCTATCCTACCAGATAGATTTAAACTAAGATCAGTGTATCCAACCGAAATCTACCAAAGCAAAGTTGCTCATTTTGTATGGTTTGTCTTGTAGAGTGGGGGCGCAAGTTGCGATGCTCGGGGTGTATATTCAATTTTCATTTTTTAGTCTGTTTGAACTTGACCAAAAAAAAAAATTGTTTTTAATCAGTCAAAATGCTGCCCCCATGGCTGCTGCCCCCATGGTAAGAGCCACTCCTGACAACCCCTAGCTACGCCACTGTTCTTATCACGCTTGATGGGGCTGCAAATTGATACCCTTTGGGACACCTAGGTAACACACTGTGACCTTCCTAAAAAAATTCTTATTCCACAAATTTTGACTGATGATTTGGAAAAATTTCTGAGACAGTATTTCAATATTGTAATTTTTAGCTCTTCTTTCAAATAATGCTTAACCTTTGAGATCCGGGCTATTCGTACAGAAGTTTTTCTTTCGAGGTGGGCGGTACAGCTCTTGAACCATGGATCTCCTTTCCTTTAAAGACGGGAAGGTGCAACAGCAAGCGCTTAGGTTTTATGACTTCATCGTTCGAATACAAAGATGTAATCCTCCAGTAAGGGGGTATGAAATCTTGGAAAAATCCCCGGCTACAAAGGGTAGAAGCGAAGATTTCAACCCCATCCCCAAAGGAAAAGAGACTTGTGGTACAGCATGCGTAACGCCCGGTTACTAAAGGTTAATGTTTCTTCTCGCTAGATGAGCATGTATTTATGGATTATCTCTTTTTCTTTTATTATCTTTTATCATAAGGTAAAATTTAGAGTTTCATTTAGTAAATTGAGAATCTTCCTCTCTGAAAAATTTAGGGTCAGAGCAACCACGGAAACCCTCCTTCTGAGGAGTGGAATTGCACAATGGTTTTTAGAGGCATGGAGTATTTGTGCAAATATTGTGTACCCTGTTATTTTTCTCACTTAATGTGTTAATTAATCTTTGCTCCTACTCACCCACCCTTGGAAAATTTTGAAATAACAGGTCCATTTTACAATTTTGGAGGCAAATATTACTCTTGCATTTAGAATATTCTTCATTCATCATCAATGATATTAAAGAAATAAGAGATAAATGATACATTTTTAAAAGCATATGAGATTGCAATAAAACACACTGAAATGTATAAATAAAAATAACTAAATAAGGGAGAGAAGAAATTTTGAATTTCAGAAAAAATAATAACTGAAATAATATACAAGACTACATATGAGGCAAGGGAGAAAACTTATTTCTTTCAAAATTTATGGCATAGGAACAACTATAGTAGAAAGAAAAAATATTTTTTTTTTTTCTTATGAATACAATGAACAATAACAAACACACTCAGAGTTTCTTTTTTTTTTTTTTTTCCCCGAGTAAGAGCAGTTTGAAAACATTTCCTTAAGCAAAGCTTTTTAACAACTGCTCACAGAGGAAACAAACTAACGATATTTATCAGCAATTTTCTTTAAATTTCTATAACTTTTGAAGGAGGGGAATTTTTACCTCATGTGCTAATAGCTAAATACAAAGTAGCCAAGTTTATATAGCAACTCTGAAACAACTACTTTCGTTTTTGGTAAAACTTTCATTTTCAATAATTCACACTAAAACTTGTGCTTTATTGTCAGTGTCAAAATTTAAATATAGCCTTCACAAATAATTATGACCAGGGTAAGTTTCCCTTTTAATTGCATTTAGCAAAAAGTGGGCACATCCCAAATATACTTATATTAGCAAAAAAGAAGTCTTCTTAAATGTCTATAATGTTACAGCATTTTCATAAGTTTGTATTTACTATTGTGTTAGCATCCTGTCATGAGAGGGTGCTTTCCTGGTGATTTGGTGGACAATGTTTTTAGACCATTTTCAGAATATATCCCTTAACATAGTTTTCAAATAAACAATTTTGCTCCGAACTACATTTACAGTGGGCATATTTACAGCTAATTTTTTAGTGTCCACCATTTGGCTTGTAATGACTGCTGTTCCATTCAATTTGATTGCGAATAAATCCATGCTACATAACTGGATAGTATTAAAATAATCTATAATGCTCATCAGTACTTTGCTTGCTGCACAGGCGGACTTACGGAGGTGCCAGGGGGTGCCCCGCACCCCCAACATTTTGCTTAAATTTTGAAAAAAAATAAATTAAGCGTATTTCATCTGGAAACAGTTTGGAAAATAAGTTATATTTTTTCACAGCTATAATTCAACTTAATTCACTTGAAAAAAAACTCAAAAATACAACATATTATGTAGTTCAATACAACATATTATGCAGTTTAGAGGCTCTCAAAGTCCAGACATCCACGGACCCCCTCCTGAAAATGACTAACTTTAGTCCCCCCCCCCCCCCCGTGTGCCAAAAAAAAAGCTTGATTTGATAACTAAAATTTGTGTTTTGGTAGTCCCGGAAATTCAGGGGGGGGGGGGCGGGTTGTTGCACCCCCAGAATTCGCAGCCTAAATCCGCCTATGGCTTGCTGTACTATTTTCTAGTGATAAATAGCAGGAGAAATTGATTACCAACTCATGCAATAAGACTACATGCATCTCTCCACTTAAACTTGTCTGTGAAAATAGAACTCTTCTTAGAAAATTGCTTAGGTTTCGTTATCTCATCGAAATGCAGTGCATACAATATTATTTTATTTTCTACTAAAAATTATTTTACAAATTTGGATATTTTGTCATACTTATTCCTTCGTTCTACACTTGTTATGTTTCCAACCACTCTTAAGTTTTACCTGCCTAGTGGCTTTTGCATTCTAATAACCTAACCATCTTACATACTCTATGAAATTCGTTTTACTTCAAAAATTCTTGTTAGAAAATTAATTTCTTTTGTGACTTCTTACGTTACCCACAATTAATTACATTTCATGTCACTTACATGATGAGACATCAAAGCAGTGCGGATTTTAAATTATCCTGAAATGTTTTATTTAATTTTCACAGCTCGGAATGTTTTACAGATAGACTTCTTTATATCCTCCATAAGCTCACTTATTTTCAGATAGAAAAATAGGTTCTCATAAGTACCTCATAAGTTAAAAGCAACATACTGCTCAAATATGCAGATTCACAGAACTCAGAATCACACTGATTTTCTACTCTTTCAGTTTTGTTGTAGTGTTTGCTATTTCAGTCGCACCCCAATGAGGTATCCTAAACTAATTGTTATGGCATCTAGACAGAAACATAAGTCCCTTTTACTCACCATAAAATACCAAGAGTAACTGCTCCTATTTTAAAAGCCAAACTGATAAATTTTAGGTTAGAGGGGTTATAATCAAGATTTTTTTGAAAAACTATCTAAAACAAGTTTTATAAAATAAATTTGAAAGAACATAAAACCAATAATAATTAAAAAATATTTAATACTAACAGCAAGCAAGAATTATAAACTAATTAATAAAAACTTGCTACAATTTTCTAGTAAAAGGTTGAATACGATCATCATTTTTTACCCACGACAGGATTTAGCGATTTAACTTGGTGAAGTCCCTATACAATAAAGTTCTTGAAATTCATCATAAGGTTACGAAAAATAGAAAGTAAAACTAGTGTTTTTGTCGAAAATAACAGCAAAAATCACAATTACGACATCAATTTGTTACAAAAATTGCAATTTTGAAGATTTCCTACAAAACTTGCAATCGCAGAAACAGACAACAGTCAAACACGATTAAGTAAATTTTGCATATGTGATTCATTCGTTCACTTTATTTCTCCTTTAAAAATGGTTATTTTTTACTTTCGCACTCTACCTTTTCAACAATGTTTTCAATATGGCGTAGCATTGAAAATAAGTTTATTTTTCACAAGTTAAAACAAAAAATGTTTGTTACAAAATAAATATAAAGAAGTATAATTGTATAGGCTTCTTTCGTAACACTTATGAACAGAAAGAAAAGGTGCAATTGAATTAAAAGTATCTAGATAAATAAGAAGGAATTAATCATTCAAACTTTTTTTTTTTTTTGTTTAAATCATATTGCCGATTTTTTGCCCTTTTTTAGAAAATAAAACCCATACATGGAGAAGGAAATAAAACTCTAAAAGTGTCTGCAAAGTAGAGCCGAAAATTTATTTATTTCATTTTATTTTATTTATTTTTTATTTATTTTTTTTTTTTTTTTGAGGGAGGGGTAAATGAAAACAATCGGAAAGAATTAAGTTCAGGGAAGTATATTCTGGGTTATAGCGTGATTTAAGTTTTGGTGAAAGGAGGAAGAGAGTAATTGATAAAGGGGTTACTTTCGGGATTGTATGGTACTGCAGTGCTATAAGGAAAATTCTTGACGCATATCAGCAACTACTGAATAATTTTAGAAAAATTGTTGTTGATAGATCCACATGAAGTGAGGATGTACGTACTACTGACAAAAACTATTTCTCTAAACTAGGAAAAATTATATCATCAAAGCTCACTTTATATTAGTCTGAATATTGTCAATGAATGTCATCCACTATATTACCATGAAAACTCTCTCCTGACAGGGGGCTTACAACAGTAAATGGAGTGCTTTGTCTATATACTGGTAGAGAAAAGGTAACCATTATTAAAGAAGAACAAATTTGGAGCGGTTATTATAATGTCTTTTTAAAAAATTTAAATGAATTTATTTTGAAAAAATTATAAAAGTTCTACTTCAAAGAGTAAAATTATCAAAACTTTGCAAATGATTATGAATTTCCCCGGCTCAGAGGAGAGCTTAACTTATATTAGAGACTAGAAAAAAAAATATTGATAATTAATTGGACAGAATGTGTTACTATTTTTGCTACTAGCAATTAAAAATTTATATATATATAAAATTTCAAAAATTGAAATTAAAATATTCTTTTTTACATTTTGAAACTTCAAGGGCCGGGAGGAGAAGGGGGGTTCTAAATATATTTTGATTTCAAAATGAGAGTTTTTACAAGCATTTGATACACACACAATACACAACTTTTTGAAAACATGAGTTTCTGATTTTCAAAAAAAAAAAAAGTTACAATCGACCCACCCTATACCTGAAAATAACCACTCAACACTTGGCGACTAAACTGCTTAATATTGCGACTAAATAAAATGTTTAACTAGCCGTTATTTAAAAAATTAACTGGCCTCAGCTAACTTTAACTTCATATTGAAAAATTTCTTTTCAAAACAAATCATTTTTTAGTTCCCTACACTTGTGTAATATATAATGTTCAAATTAATTTTGAATTTCCTTTATTCTAGTTTATACAAACATTCCATGTGTATAACATTGCAATTATGTCTCTTACGCCAATAATGCTCAACTTTTAGTGCCCTTATTCTTTTCAATAAAAAAAAATCTTTGGAAAAGTAGCAACTAATAGTAAAAAAGTGCCTACTAAATTTAAAATATCAACAGGTTACTGGCTACTAACTAAAAGTTTTAATTTTCAAGTCTACTTAACAGGTTATGGTTTGAAAAATGGCATATTTTTGAACAGAAATTTAAAATATAACCATTGTAACAGGAAAATTTTAGAACAAAATAAACAAAATGCAAATATGTATCTAATTCATATTCCAAAAAAATAGGGGTGGAAAGAAATACATACTTTTCTCCATCTTCCTTCACCTCTTAGCTTTACACCTTTGGTTCAGAGAGATACAACTGACAGTCAGCTGGCCAGATATCTGGCTGAAGGTCTGATCGAATATCCGCCAACGCAGCCAAATTAATATTATTCGTAGCATCTCTCTCACACAAATCAAATATTTCTTTTTAACTTTAACGTAGATAAATTTATTTGAGGGATCCTATGAGCCAAAAAGGTAACTCTTATGAGGATATTGTGATAAGTTTTTGTGAGGGACAACCATTTTTTCTTACTATAGGAGCTCTTTTCTGAAAATAACTTTGGATCTGCCCCTGATTGAATATTTGCCTTAAAAAACTTTGCTCAATTGATATTACAATTTACACATAATTTATGGACATTCAAAACAATAATAACACTTAAATACTTTTCATGCAAAGAATAATCAACTGTAAAACTTAACTGTAAAAGTTACATAGTACCACATAGTACAAATTACATACACAGTACAAATTTAAACACAAGCAAAAAACAAATTAAAAAAAAACAATGAAATTATAGAGGATAACTGAACGCATGGAACATCTTCAGGCATATATAAAGACACTGATGCAAAAACACAGAAACATACTTAACACCTTACATTTCAAATATACTTACTAGGATACAGATAAAACCCTTGATGCATAGAGAAAATATAAAGTTTATGATTTCATTATTCATACTTGCAAAGTGCAGTTTTTTCAACAAATATAATTTCAAAATTGAGTTCATTGAATATATTTAAAGTAATTAATTAAATTATAAGATCATTAACGGCTTAAAGTTTCTTCCATAAAATGTGGAAGATTTTGATAGATCATATTGATATTTTTCAAGCAACTGCTTATAATGGTGAAATTAATAGTGCAGAGCTTCCCCCAGATTTAAAAAATGAGCAGGGTGCTACTGTAGAAAAAAGGGCATTCTTTGAATTTTAGGGCATTTTGTTAAGTAAAGGGTGCATATAAGTTGAATGGTACAATATTCTCCAGCAAATGGAACGCAGTAATACTTTTGTGTATATGTTTGTTTAAGAAAAAAACACAATGCAGAGGAGGATAAAAAATCCAGACAACTTAGAAGTGGTAGCACAGATTTTAGGATTTTGCAAATTTAAGGTCACAAAGGAGATAATTGTTAGCAGAATCTTTAAATTGGAGAAATTACAATAAAAATCTGACAAACCCCTGAATCACTTCATTAGACAATCGAAAATTTAAAAATTTTATGATTAAAAATTAATTTTCGCAGCAGCTGCTTCAAACTTAAATCCAAAAATAATTGTTCTTGAACTAACCACTAAACCATGAGGAGACAAAATCTAACAACAGCGCCATTTTGAAGAAATTGATATTTCTTTTCAATAGTGAAGGTTTTTTTTTTTTAAATTCAAAAGTTCAAAATCATTCACATTCGGCTTTTACATGCTGAATCATTCTATCCATGGCATAATTTTGTGTTTTTTATGCCAGGTGTTATGCTGTTATGCGTAATACTAGTGTTTCGCCGTTAATTTGCAGCAATCTTTTACCACTTACTTACGATTTATGTTATTTTTCACTATTGCTTCAGTAGTACACAATACAAAGCATAATGAGCAAAAATACAAAGTTATTTTTTCAAATAAATATAGTTTTACTTGATTACATTGATCAACATGCTTATTGTGCGTAATAATAAGGTAACTGTATTATCCCGAAGGGAAGACTAGAAAAAACAGTGAGGGAGAAGCTTTTTCTGCATTTTATAAGACTTTGTCCAAAATCATCAGGGTGCTTTTTTCTAAACTAATGGCAAGAAGATATCGCTAACAAAAGGGTTAGAAGAGCACTTTTCAGGAATAAAAAGGCAAGTAAGGTGCAGCGCCCACCTACCGAAGCATGGGGGAAGCACTGATACTATAAATTATAAAAAATGTACCATTTTAAAAAATATTCTTAAAAAATTTCCATTTAAATGAAAAATACTAATAATTTGAATTTAATTATTATGTTTTGGAAGTTTCAAAATATATTCTAGTAATGTACTCAAAACCTCAAAATGATCAATGTTAGTTTGCATTACTTGTAACAAATTATTTCGTAAAACAGCACTAGCTGGATTTTACATGAGGAATAATTTTATTACATACCTACAAAGCAAAAATGAAGATAAAAATTTCAAAATTGAAATAAAAAAACTTTACTGAACAAATATCTCTTTTTTAGTTAATCTAATAAAAATATGAATGTTTTAGAAATCATATCTCAAAGCTACCGTTTCAACACGAATCCAAACTAATAATTGCATAAATTTATTTGACAGAAGATTTAATTTCTACTTCAGGTACCTGTTTTATTATGAAGAAATGTTTCAAATACTTGTTTGGGCTTATTATATATTAATATAAATTAAGATCTCCAGGACGCATTAATCGTTATTATGCTTTTCGTCACTGGATCAATCCACTTAATATTTGAAGGTGCCTCTTTAAGTGGATATTAATTATATTAATTAAAAATATATATATAATGATCATATCTCTTAGAATCATATACATCAGTAAGTTTTGAGCCTTAAGTGACACATAAAAGAAGATTTGTCAAATTTTAAAGCACCAATGAATCTAAAATCAGAAATTAAAAAAATGACGCAAACAATTCTCTTACCTCTAATTGGATTCGTTAGATCTTTATTTGACAGAATAGAACGAATCGTCACACCACCCATAAAGTCAGATTCCATTTTGAAATCATCCATCAACTTGAAAAAACTTCTTAAAAAACTTTTATACTAGACAACACGAGTTATGCTTCTGTTGAGTTTGCAATCTCACTCGCTCGCTGTTTTGGTATTAGCGATTTTCTCTTCATCAACACCACAACATCAACTGGTCACATGTCACGTACTGATTTCTTCAGTTCTTGTCCAGTTTGCTATATAGCAAAATTTATTTCTATACCAACATCTGAAAATAACATTAATTTTAACCTTTTTCACGGAGCCAATAACGTAAGAAGGAAAGTATTATTTTAATATTAAAGAAAATAAACTCGTTTTCCCGAAATATCCAAGCATAATAATAATAATAATAATAATAACGTTTTATAAATTCAACAGAGAAGAAGATAAGTTTTCATCAATCAGACATGAGTATTTTAAAATATTTGATAATAGTTTTTTATCAGATTACCATAATATTTTCCACAATACGCTTTTTTAAGTCCTAAGAGCACAATGGACCCTACTCATGTCGTGGCAATAGTCCATTTAACTTTTCGTCTGCGGGTATTTTCCTCCAGTATTCAGTGCTAGTAGTGCTAAAAAAACTAGTTTATTTTAATAATAATTGGAATTTATATACATAATAGACATGCGTAGGGACAAAATCGGCTTAGAATTGTTTGAAAATTCTGATAATATGGCTTGAAAAAGAAAAGAATGACTTTTCCCCTATTTTCTCATTAGGAAAAAATCAGAAAAATACACTTATAAAGAGAATATGCAGACCAAATGAGTCATTCATCATTCTTTTATATCATTCCTAAGGAAAAAACTTCAAAAGATTTATTTTTTGAATAGAAATACGAGTTTTGATGCTAAAAGATACAAGTATTAACAACCGGATTTTTGTCTGCTACACTACCCTCAGCGGATGCTCAAGGATGGCAGTGACGTAATGTGAATCCGGTATATTCCCATTTTAGACCTGGAAAATTAACCCTTAAGTTATGTTTCTGGAGGTGGACCTTTCCCGCAGCTGCCTGATGTTAAAAGCTCCATAATACATGCATTCGTAAGTTGTTCCCTAGATGTTTTGGGACTTAAACTACGGACCCTATTCACGGAGTGGTAACTGTCCATTTAACTTTCAGTTTTCGAAAATGTTTTGATCCAGTAATCAGTGTTAGTAGTGGTAAAGAAATCAGTTTTACTTAATAATAACTATTATTTATATACATAATGAACATGCGTAAGATCTATATCGGCTTAGGACTGCTTGAAAATTTCGAGAAAAAGGATCGAAAAAGAAAAGAATATGACTTTTCCCCTATTTTCTTATGAGAAGCTAAGAGACTTTAAGTCAGAAAAATATTCTTATTAAGAGAATATTTCTCCCCAAATGAGTCAACCATCATTCTGTTACATCATTCCTACGTAAAAACTTTCAGAAGACTTTTTTTTAAAAAGAAATATGAGTTTTTATGCTGAAAAGATACTAGTGTTAACAGACGTCAAAGAACCGGATTTTTGTCTGCTACACTGCTCTCAGCTGGCGGTCAAGAAAGGCAGTGACGTTATTTGAATAGGGTAAATTGCAATTTTTAGTTATTTGACCCTCAACAGTATAAGGGTTGAGAAAAATAAACCCAGGCCACACGACATATACACAAGTGTTTTCAGGGGGTCTAATAATAGTAAAACAGTTTTTCATGCGTGAAGGCTAGTAGAAGGAAGTAACTGCAAAATGCTTGCTGTTGCCGGAAAATAAACCAAAAATACTAGACATTGGCCAATATCATCTGAACTTGGATCGGTCGTTATAAAACGGCCAACTTTTTTGTAATATTCGGCTGCCTGAAATGGTCATTTCTGCCGTAAAGTACAGGAGCAAATAACAAAATAATTTTTGGATGCAGCACCGTCATGCCACAGCCACGGTAGTTTGGATTTAAAACCTCTCCCAGAATTCCGACACATCCATTTTTTCAGTAAAAATAAAGTGAAAAACAACAGTATTTCAACTTTTTTAAGCAAATTAGATTTTAATAAAATATAGCATGCTGAACGATATTTTCTGAATGATTTCTTCCCAATTCTCGTCAAAAGATGAAAATCATTATTAATTTTCATTTGACAAAAACACCGTAACTACTACATAAAGATTTCAATTTTGAAAAAAAAAAAAAAATGTCACAAGATTCCCAAATCCCCCTTGTCTCAAGATTCTAAAATGCCCCTTACCAACAGTTTATATATTTAAAAAATAAATAAATAAATAAACCTAAACTAGAGTTTTCTTTTAACGGCGAAGTCGTCTCAAGCAGAAGAAATGTTCTCGAAACGTGTCACGAAACTCTTCCTTCCAAAAGAGAGACTATCAGGGCCTGATTACTGAATAGGCTAACTAGGCCGCGGCCTAGGGCTCCCACAGTTTAGGGAGCCCTAAATGGCTATAATTGCTGTAGTCAATGCCTAAATTTGTTTTATCCTATGCCTAAAGTTGCGAAGCCTCAGTACAAGGGGCCCCAAAAAAATATTTGGCCTAGGGCCCAATGATATCTTAATCGGGCCTTGGAGACTATAATAGTCTGTGAGCCGAAGGCAGAAAAGATGCTTAGAAACATGGTTTCGTTTGCCAACTTCGGGGACTACAAAATGTGATATTTTTCTGAATCCTTAGAGTCTACAGATGAAAAAAACACAATGTTCCCGAAAAAATATTCTCATTAGTTTTTTACCGGCCATTAAAGATAGATGGCAAAATATGCGAAAATGGAATTCTAGGAGCGGATAATTACGTTAAATATCATATATATATGTGTCTGTCTCTGCCTATATATTTATATGTACATATAGATGGATATATAGATACTGTTTGATATTCTTTTCGGCGACCTTCCTCGAATTCGCGCATGCGTCAGGTCTCAACCGATTTTATGAAACATGGGGTGATTGTGATAAGAGAGATAAGGAATGAGAAAGGATTTTTCTTTGTTTTGTTTTTCGTTACATTCGTATATTTGAGGTGTTGATTTGTGTTGGTGTTTTTTTTTTTTTCCTCTTCCTTATCATTTCTATAAAAATAAAATAATATCGGAGTACGTGGAAATGCTGCTATCGTGCATTTTCGTAATCAAGCTGTCTCCCTTTTTAAAATAGAACCATTCATTGTTGCTTGACAAAAATAGAGAGTTTTTCCGAAATTTCTGGTTTTTTCACAATATACACCTGGAAAATTATTGAAAATTCGACAAATATGTGTAGAAACACTGTTACACGAAGTTTGTTTAGCTTGAATTTTTATTTTAAACCAATTTTTCCCACCATTTCCGCGATTTTTCGAGAAACCCAAAATTTGCTCCCCCCCCCCCACCTTTAGCTCACCCCCCAGGGTCGGGGACTTTCAGTATATTAACTTACTAACTACCCCTAACAATATTCTGTAGTCAAATACTCTCGCATATTCCATGCATTCTATAATGTATTCATTGATTGGATTATATTATATAGTGCCATTAACGAAACAACGAGATTAAGAACAAGCGGAAATGTGGATTGATACATTTTTGTGATTTTCTTAGTAACTGAATCACAAAAGACGTGAAGTAAGTATATTATGACTTATTAACATATTTTGCAACATAAAATCGTATGAAAAAGAAAAACTAGGGTAGAAAACCTGTTTATTGAAATTTTAAATTGCAAATATTTTGTGCAACAGCGCCACCTAGAGACAATTTTTGTTGTGAATGAGCCAACAGGCTAAGGAATATAGTCCCTATTTCAGTTACTAATTAAAACTTAATGAGACAAGGTCTGCTTGGGAATATTGGATTTTTCGATTGAGTACATCACTATTAGTTGATTTCAAGCAAGTTCCCGTAGTCCCTAAAATTGGTAAACGAACTTGAACGATATCGGTGCTTGGCCCACAGACTATAGGTCCTGCCATGATCTTAATGGTTTCATTTAAAATTTTAAATTACATTTATTAAAGCACATCATACAATATGCATTACTTTTAAAAGCTCAAAATTGACGGAAAAAGTCACGAATCATATTTGGCGACGATTGACGTCGTTCTAAACTTACTTATTCGTGGTAGCAAATCAGTCCCTTATATACAAGGGCGGATCCAGAAATGTTCCAAGGGAGGGGCGATTGAGTTTTTTTTTTCTTACTTGCCCATTTTTTTCTCCATGCACCCTTGTTAACACATGTTGGTTACAAATGTTTTGGTCTTCCATTTCGAAAAATTTCCAGATCAGAGCTCCGAATCCTCACCCTTTCAATATCATTAAAAATCAACTAAAACTGCCTTTTTTGAACTTCAAAATCTAAGAACCGCTGCGGAAGAATCCCTCAATGGAGGGGCGATCGCCCCCATCGCCCCTCCCTTGTATCCGCCCTTGCTTATACATCCTATATGTATTTACACAAGCTATTTCAAATTTTTAAAGGGGAGCGGGGGCAAACACTGCATACACAATGTAAATTGCACCAAAAATGACAAAAACCACGCCCGCTTACATGTAAATTGATTTTTCAAAGCCGGGAAGGAGAGGAATTGACTCCCCCCCCCCTCCCCCAAATGACGGACCTGTGATTTTATAAGTATTGGTTTTCTGAAAAACAGTAATAGTTAATTTATGTTCTAGAAATAAAGCAGCAACAAAAAATGTCTAAACTGGTTCTTATTTAATCTCTATATCTCCTACACTAACTCCTTTCACGACTGCAAGTTATGTAGCAAAAACAATAAACACTCAATTTTATAAGATTTAATTAAAATTTTGAAAATTCAAACGTTATTCAAAATAGCAGCGTGAAAAACGCAATATTACCGTATTTTTCGCCGTGTAAGACACACCCAATTTTAAATTAATTCCCCCAATTTTAATTAATCTTAAATTTGCCGTATAAGATGGTGCGTCTTATACGGCAAAAAATACGGTATACAACAATGTCGTTCCACTAAAAGTTGCTCTTTGTGAAACATCGCCAAAAGGGGATATCAAGCCATAAAAGACAGCGACGCGAAACGAAACCGCGCGAACTGGCGCTCTTTGATCAAAAATAAAGAATGAGAATATCTGAAACGCCTGGCGGATTGATACAATGTTCGATTTTGATTTTATATTAAGTCACACAGCGAAAAAAGTGAGTGATTCAAAACGTATTAATATATTTTGAAATGTAAAATCGAGTAAAAAAGTAAAATTATGGTTGAAAAACTGTTTATTAAAATTTTAGATTGCAAATATTTTGTGCAATAGCGCCACCTAGGGATAACGTCTCTAGTGAAAGAGTGACCAGGCCAAGGAAAAGAGTTCGTGTTTCAATTACTAATTAAAACTTAATGAGACGAGTTCCGCTTGGGAACATTGGATTTTTCGATTGAGTACATCAATATTAATAGATTTCAAGCAAGTTCTCGTAGTCCCTAAGATTGGTAAACGAACCTGAACGATATTTGCACTTGGCCCACAGACTATAATGTTGACTGCACTTTTGACAATGTTGAAAAAGGCTCACTGTACTCCCCACCCTGTTATTAAATAAAGCCTAAAATTGCGTTTTTATGACTTCAATGTCAAAAAAATACTTTTAGAGTCAACTTTCAATTATTTTCAACTATAAGCAGTTTTAAGCAATAAATTCCTCCAGGAGTAAGCTCCAGGTTTACCGAATACGCATTTCTCTTATTTATATTTCCAAGCAGCAACTTTACTATATGCAATACACCGCCAACTCGGTTATTTCGATCCATGGACTGCAGTTTCGTGCTTAATCAGTATGGACATTGAAAGATGAATATAATCTTGCACACGTGCTGTTTTTGCAATATATACTTTTTAATCTTTATACAGTCTGTATGCAGTAATTTAAATTTAATACTGACGCCATCAGTACATTATCAAGATCTGTCAAGGCTGATGCAAGAAATTTTGCTTGTAGGGTATGCACTCATCAGCATGAAATACGAAAATAACCGAGTTGGAGGCAAAAATCCTCTGATAGCGTAAAGAGAGCCAAAAGAAAAATGGTAGCCAATGTGAAATTAGAATACCAGAGACCGACTGCACTTGGTACGGTACAACTCTTAAATTTTAAGGCAGAGCTTGAGTATAAATCGGGTATAGAGCTTTATACCCGAGCTTTGCCCTAAAATTTACGCGTTTTACCGTACCAAGTGCGGCTGCTTGCTGGTATTCTAATTTCACATTGGTTTCAAGCTTTTTTGGCTCTCTTTGTTCTATCAGAGGATTTTTGCCTCCAATTCGGTTCCTTTCGTATTCCATTCTGATGGGTGCATAATAAGCATAAAACTGCAGTCCATGGATCGAAATATCCGAGCTGGCAATTTATTGCATGTTCCTGCCTTAGCCCTTGCTTGAGTGCAAGTTGCTCACTGCTTTACAACTTTACTATAGTTTTACGAATTCTCTGTATTCCTCACGATAAAGATGAACCTTAATCCTGCCTTTTACATGCAATACCATTAACTTTGTCTTTCTTAATTTCTTTGATACCGGAATTGACTAACAAATTAAAATATCAAAGGATCAATATTTCTTAAGGCAAAATGTTTCCTTTGCAGATGCAAAGCATTCATATCTTTAGCTATTTTTATATTTTCCAATGTGTTTCCGAGTGTAATATATAAACAGACAATCAATTTGTCTTCATATTTTTTTTCTGCCTATACAAATATTTTTGTTTAGAAATGTGATTTTCTAACTGTGCCATGCTGAGTAAAAAATTGTACATGTTTTTGAATTCATCTTGAGCAACCTTGAGTAGGTATTCGAGTTTTTTTCTTCCTGAATATTATAATTTCATCTAGAGATGCAAAAAACCCACAATTTTTTATAGCCGGGAGTAAACCCGGGAATTTTAGGGAATAAGCCCGGAATTTCGGGGAACATTGCAAATTTTGAATGTAAACATACATAGTATTTTTTAATAGTTGTTATGAGTAATGTATGAGTAAAAAATACAGACTTCGTCCTTATTTGAGCTAAAAATGCAACTTTCAAAACAATACTGTTAAAAAGTGTCACTATCTTTGGCACTCAAAAAAGAAAAAAGAAAAAAATAATGCTGAAATAAACATTTTTAATTTGGGAAAAAAACACTCAAACAACCCAGTCTATTAGAGCGAAGCACTGATCCAGGGGGGGGGGGGGCCTCAAGCGACCAAATATATCATGAAACTGCATTTTTTTTGGGTCTAATATTACGAAAAAAATGCCTAACACCTCTATTTTTGCTCAAAAATTGCCCTTTGATTGCCCCTTTTCCGCGCTTGATTGGAGCAAAGTATATGACGTGATTTTTTTAAAAAGGAGGTTGTGTATGTTGCCTACATTAAACATCAAAAATAACTTTGCTAGTTATGTTTAAAAAAAAAGCATAAATATAAAAAAAATTTTCAGAACAATGATCTGAACAATAGCAGAACTAATGGTCAAGTATAAGAATCGAGAAGGGAGGGATAACCTATATTTTGAATGCAAATTTAGCAACCTGTGCTTCTTTTTACCAAAAATATACAACTTGGACGTTTAACACATGGAGAAGCAATGATCGCATCAGATAAGCAATTAATAACATCTTAAGAAAGCAAATTTGGCAAACCATCTTAATTTGAAATTACACCCAGCGGCAAAGCAAACCCATGGTAAGACGACCTAAACAATTCCATATACAGCAAAACATATGTATAGGAAATATCTTTTGATTATATACATAGAGAGAGCAATAAATACAAATTTCAAAACTATAATTTCTCAAAACTTTGTAAATTCCCCAATTTTTCGGGAATTTTCAAAATTTCCTTCTCAAAAAACCAGGTTTTTTCCACCCTTTGCACCTCTACTGTCCTCCATTGCTAAGGAAGCATTCTTCTACCACAGCTATTTAGAACTACAGTATACTTATACAGATTATTTGTTAATAGATTATTTGTTAATATTTCTTATAGAAGAGTAGCAGTGTATTTAATAGAATAAATTGCTTTACCTGGGCGTTATCATAAGTGATATTCCTTTATAGATTTAATGTGCTTCAGAACTTAAAATACATATAATTTTTAATACTGTATCTATCTTCACTGTTCATATCACGCTTTAATGCACAATATAATTATTTAAAAGCAAAAGATAATCTTTATTTTGTTTACCCCGTAATTTAAGCCTGTTTTTAAAATAAAGAGCCCTCTGGAGCAGGGCCTGATTACTGAATAGGCCAACTAGGCCGCGGCCTAGGGCCCCCACAATTTAGGGGCCCCCAAATGGCTAAAATTGTTGTAGTCAATGCCTAAATTTGTTTTATCTCATGCTTAAAATTGAAAAGATTCATTATGGGGGGGGGGGTGTCCAAAAAAAGTATTTGGCCTAGGGCCCCGTGATATTTTAATGAGGCCCTGCTCTGGAGAAACGAGTACTGTAAAATGGCGTGTATAGGATCCGCGGGGTCAATCCGAACAAAACTTCCCGACCGTGCAAAGAAATTCTTCATAAATATACCATTGGGTATATTTATGAATTTTTCGCCATTATACATTTTTTTAGAAAGGTAAGATCATAGGAAGTAGGAAAAAATTATTTTTGTCAATCTGGCAACGTTACTGGCTTATAAGGAGGACTGCACGTGGAATGCTAGAAAACATCACCTTTTCATAGACTGCAAAACTTCATATGTAAGTACAAAACTTCTTTTATTTTAAACCTAAGAGTGGTATGTTTCAATTATGCATGTATCTGAACAACAGAATACCACATTAGAATTTACATTTTTTAAAAATTGTGTCATAAAAATGAAGAATTCTGAAAAATGCCATAGGAAAAAAAAATTTGCGGGGTGTATCGGAACACTTGGTTCTGTTGTTCCAATTCAAACTTATTTGAAGAAAACTGTTTGAAAAATCAAGATTCTAACCCCAATTCTTCTAGTCAAGACAAGAACAAAGATTTATTACTGTTTATCCTTTCTCGTGAGCAACTAGATCTTAAAATGACAGAAAGTTGTAGATTTAAAAATATGTTTGATCCAGGAGACTTCTTTTACCTAAAATACATGGGGGAAAGTCATACAGACTTTATGTAGCAAAAGTTCATCACACAGACAGTGATGAATAAGTGTTAAAACCTTACAGGACAATCCCCAAAACCCAGGGATTTTAAGAAACTGAAGAAAAGGCTACGTTCATCCCAGAAGATGTTATGAAAAAACTCAAGCCGAGCCACAATTGCTAGTTTAAGGACAAGTACGTTTTTGTGGACGATGTGAGTGACTTCAATTTACGTTACTTTTACGGTACTTTTGAATTGAAATACAAGGCACTTCTTAAAATTAATTTTAATTTTCCATAAGTTCAAAATCATTTTGAATTTCGACAAATCATAAACGTTTACTGGTATAGAAAATAAATTTTTGTTTGACAATAACTATCTGTTCTTATTCCGCCCCCCCCCCCTTTCAACAATGTTACTAATGTTTGTGAGACCTATTACAGGTTAAATTGAAAAAAATAAAAATTTTTACATGTGTTCCGATTGACCCCTATCAGCCGGGTGATTCGGAACGTCCCTAAATTCCTATATATACAAATAATAACTGTTCGAATTGTTTTGTCTTTGCTTGGAATATCTAAAGCAAAGCAAGACCGACGTTTTTACCCAAAAAATCAAATTAAAGAAAAATCTTTTAACTACTTTTTTTTACAATCAAAGATGAAAAGTGTACCGATTCACACCATTTTACAGTAAATATTAATAGATTGAGTTGAAATTTTGCATGACTCATTTATTTGCATGATGGAACAAATTGAGAGGGTGCCGCATAAAATAACCACTAAACCTTCAAAAATAAAGACCACCCTAATAAACAGCCCCTATGTCTAGAGGACGTGCCGTTAGGGAAGTAGAATGATTCGAGGGTCTCTTTTGAAAATTAACAAAATTAAAGCTATTAAGACTGCATTTGGTGACATCGGGGATTCGATGGCTCTCTTCTTAGAAATATTTCGACTTTGAGCTCTTAAAAAATGCAATTTTATCAGTTATGCTTGGTAACGGTAAGGGAAAGAGGAGATTTGGGCTTCCCTTCCGAAATCATTTTCTTAACTAAATTTTTACGATCTTCAGGAAGGACATTTTAAGAAGTTAACCCTTCTTTATTTTCAATCTGTCCACGTAGAGAAGAAAGTTTTTTCACTTAAGGAGATCGTTAACAGGAACCAAGACACAAGGTTCTTTAAATCGAAGCTATAAAACTTTTTCTACTTTTTTTAAAAATCAAATTTAGACTTATTTCCGCCTTTTCTATAATAGCTATTATTATGACCATAATTTTTTCTATTATACCTCTCAATTTCGAACACCTCTCTGAAGCTAGTTTCGAGGTCTTGTGGTTTCTCCGAATTTTTGAATAGCAATCTTTCTCAGCTTAAGGTTTCACCTTCAGCTGAGGCTCAGCTGTTCCACCTTCATTTTTTGCTATTTTAAACCTCTAAAATGAAATAATTGAAGCCTTCTCACAAACCTCTGTTGTTGGCTACGGTAAAGATGGGCAAAAGATAGTCATTACCAAGTTATAGAAAATTACTGCCTCCTGTAAGATTCAAATGTGTTCTTGGAATCCAATTAACATGGGAAGTGAGAGGAAACGCATTCTAAAAAGCAGAACAAAACTAACAGAAAAAAGTTGTACCGTCACTTGATTTCTGAGATCTAGATTCTGGGCTGAATCGAACTTTTGCGATCGACGTAGATAAGTAAGGGATGTTTTTTTATTGCAGCATATAAACGGACAAGTGATCATTGTTTTCCAGCAGCCTTGGCCGAGACCACGGGGAAATTAGTTTAATAAAATGAACCTAAAAAAGGGTGTTTCCCGGGGAAAAAAAATAATAAGGGAGAGCGGGGGTAAAAGTTATTTTTTTTTACTCAAACTCAAAATTCGTTTTGAAAACTTGTTTCTAACGGAATTAATATTCCGAAGTCCTAGTATTACATGTCCCTTTGATTTACAGACTGTTTTTTGAGTTGTATTTCGAAAGATTTTTTAACAGTTAATTTTATAGTAAGTAAAGCCGAAAGGGAACAACTAACCTCTATTGAGGGGGGGGGGAGTTGTTCTGAGATTAACAAGACGAAGAATAACTATGCTGATTTCGAATTGAACCATGTTACGAGATGAACAACTCATTAGAAATATAATTTTTGGAAAAAAACAAAGGTTGATGTAAGTTAGACTTTATTTAATAGGGCCACGACAATATCGTTCGAATAACCAGTTGTTTTTCTCATACTTACTACGACTTTTTCTCTCTTTATTTTTACTTTCTAACATCAATAAGTTATAAATAAAGGAAATCTTCGTGCTTTGTTCCCGACATGTTACTGGCAGAAATTTGGCACATCAGCTGCCCATCGTTTTCCAGGAACCCTCCGGAATTCGTTTTCCGTGCACTTTAAATGCACTGTTGTATTTTGTGTAGGGGAGATAAGGGCACATGTAAACAAGGACACATGTGAACAAAAGATATTTTACCCAGTTAACATGAAGAGAAAAATCTGAAAAAAAAAAAAAACTTTGTTGGCAACACAATTACTATATCCTGCCTGAAATTTAATACATCTAAACCATTTTGTTTTTTAGTTACCATAAGATCTGATGTTTCGGAAGGTAACAATGTACTTTTATGTTCCAGTTCTCGGAGTAAAAACACGTCCAAAACTATTTTTTTGTGATTTAAACTTTATTCGTCTTAAAGTGGCATTAATAAGGGAAGTTTTCATGCACTATTTTTTTTATTTAAATTGAAAAAAAAATATAGTTTTTTATCAAATTAGGCCTAAGTTGAGATAAGGGGCACATGTGAATACATTATGTAGGGGCAGATGTGAAAAGTTCATGTATGCCGCTGGTATTCAGTTATTTCAATTTCAAAAATTGTTGATTTCTTTTTATATATTGAATATTCTAATTAAGAAATATTGAATAATTAAAAGTTTCCATACTCAATATTTAATTAAAATCTGAAAGAGTTCCAAAGGAAAGAAAGTTAAACTTGCTAAACTGTTGAAAAAGGAACAGTTAAAAGTTGTAGTAAGTGACGCTGAGTCCGACATTAGTTTTGAAGACCGCAGCTATTAAGAAATTTGTGTTGAAGTCAACCTTGCACCAGAAAATTTAAGCTGTGAATGACTTTGCCCTCATAGAATTCACAACCAAAAAGACAAAAATTCACTATGAATGAAACTTTTATGTTTCCAAAAACAGATGATACATCGATGATAAACACTCTGACGATATTCTGCTAAAATTACCACCACCTACAATTTTAGGTGGCACATGTCGAGCTGCATCTTCTGTTTCTTTTTCTGTAAAACTTGAAGGCTACAATGTTCTTTGAATTGAGTCAGTTAATTATGTTGAACAAATACCTTGATATTTTCATTGTAAGTGTTTGTTAATGTGTAATAAGCAGTATACTTAAAAATATGCTTTGGTGTATTTTACTTCCGTTTATGTATCCGTGTTTACTTGTGCCCCAGTTATGTTTACAACTGCCTCCTTACTGGGGCAGATGTGAACAAATTTTAACATATTTTAGACTTATTTTTCGGCTGGAATTTAATATTGAAGGAGGGAGGTAACTGCATGAAAATATTATCAAATGTTTGATTTATCATGTATAGCACTTGTTTCTTTTATATCTCAAATTAATAAAGACAAATATACAAAAATGTCATTTTTAATCACATGTGCCCCCTCTCCCCCATAGGATTTAAATCAGAGAAAAAAAAAATCAAGTAAAACCACAAACAGATGAAAAAACACTAATCTGGCGTCTGAAAGAAGGCGTTATTTAAAATTGAAATGTTTTGCATTCATGCATTTAAGGAAAATAATTGTGTAGTTTAAATGTATATGCATAGTTTATAACTGTCAAATAAAATAAACATAAAGTAAATTTTTAAAAATATGCAAAAAAAGATTTGTTTTATAAGTAAATAATGAATATGTTTTATCATTATTTACCTATTCCTAAAATATGTACCAAGTTTGATCTGCCCCTTCCAACTTCTATTTTATATATAAGAAACTATCCGTTTTACAATAAATCTTGAAATAATGAAGTCCAAGCCTTGCCTCCGTTCAAGTTGACGTAGGACATCTACTGTAATAAACAAACGTGATTGCGCCAGAAAGAGAAATTCGAGTCCTCAAAAAGCAGAGGGGAAAAATCATGAAGAGGGCATGCAAAAACCTTAAGCGGAGCGTCAATTAAAAAATACCAACAGCCAAAAGGCAGGCAACAGTGGAACCTAAGGATCTTCTTACGTAAACAAGAAAATCATCAGCTTACATAAGAAGGTCCTTAGGGATTTTGTATCGGAGATGGCTTCTTTGCTTCATTATGGTCTTAATAAACATGCAATCGGGGTTGATAAACAGTATCCGGTTACATACCGGAGTTGCATATTTAGCTCGACAAGTTTGTCTTTGGTTAAATAGCAATTGGTTAGCTGCTATTTTACCAAAGTGGGGTACAATGAATTTTTTTCCTTAGAGAGGCTTGAAATTATGCATAGAATTATAATGTGTGAAGTGAGAGGCAAAATCAGTGAAATTTCAACAACCTCCCCATTCCCCTACACTGCAAAAAATGAATGTTGTTTTTACAGTATAATACAGCTAATTTTATAAATTGTAAAAATTTCTAATTTTACAGTAATATGCTGTAAAATCGATAACTTTCTGTGCTAAACTGCAAAATTGCTAATATTACAGTTTATTACCGTGCATTTTGCAGCTTTAAATTGGAAACTCTGCTGCCAGTATTATACTGTTGTTTTTACAGTATAATACAGCTAAATTTTACGGAAATAAACTGTAAAATTGCTTGCTTTACCGTAAGAAACTAAAATTCCTAGTTTTACAGTTTATTACTGTGCATTTTACAGTTTTAAATTAGAACCTCGGCTGCCATAATTATACTGCAAAAACAACAGTTCATTTTTTGCAGTGTAGATTTATGTAGAAGTTTTTTTTCTTTGATTTCATATTAGCGAAGTTTTATTATACAGTTGATTTGTTAATTACATGGTGACTTGAGAAAATTTCAGGGAAGCTTAATATAGTGTTCTTTTCTGTTCTCAGTGCGCTCTCTCTCTATCTCTCTATGTCTCTATTTAACGAGCTACAAAATCAGTGTGCCAACTTAATCATGCTCAAATTAAGAAAATCATTGAATACATAAAACTATCAACTATATATTTTAAAAGATGGTTAGTTAATTGTGAATGAGCTGTACATTAAAAGTAGTAACATTCAAACATTTTTTAAAGAAATAGGAGCTAGCTAGAACGTAGTGTATTCGAATAAAATTGTATATCATATTATTTACCTGAATTCGATAGGACTGTTTTTCTTCTTTTCTCTTTCACGTTGCATACGTAATTCAAAGTCTTTAAAGTATTGAAATCATTCATTGTGAGTATCGGTAAAACATGTCATAAAAATATTACCATAAATACCGAAATTGCACAGTTTAAGCACAGCGGGGATAAAATAAATTTTAATCATAAATCTATTGCAGTACAAATTTCCGTACTTATTACAATTTCATCGACAATACTTATCAATAAATTGAAATGACCTGTATCTCCCCGGAATAAAAACCTGTTAACTTATATTATTCGAACGTTTGTAAGTTAGTCCCTTCCAGAGAGAAAAAATGCATGTTTATTTATAAAACATTAGAGCCACCGGTACTGACTGCACTAAAAAGAAAGCACTTGGCTTACTTCAGACGGTTACAACGCAAAAGAATGTGGTGCATGTGAGAGCGCAAATATAGAAGCTCCAAAGGAACTTACAGGGCTGGCCACCCAAATTGCAACACCAAGAAAGACTCGAGATATCACAACAAAATTTATTGTGTAGATAATATGTTGACTAAGTATCAAATGATTAAATTTGTAGACTTCCGTGAAGTGTCGTTCCTGACAAAATCAGTAGGCAGAGTAGCCGCCCTTGTTGCAGATCACCGCTGCCACACGCCTCGGAATGGATTCAAAGAGACTTTGGATGTGTTCTTGGGGTACAGCAGACCAAGCAGCTTCCACATGTTGCCAAAGTTGATCTGTTGTAGCAGCTGTAATCTAGGTCAATCGCTGATCGACCATGAACCACATGTTTTCTATCGGCGAAACATCCAGAGAGCGAGCCATCCAGGGAAGCAACTCAATATGGCGATTGGTGAAGAAATCTTGGACAATGCGTGGCGCGTGTGGTCGTGCATTATCCTGTTGAAATATGGCTGCGGGTAATCCCTGAAGGTAAGGAAGAACAACTGGCTCCAACACCTCGGAGACATAGCTCTGACTGTTTAAAGTAACGGCAATGCGTACTAGAGGAGTGCGAGAGTGATATCCAATACTGCCCCATACCATAATTCCAGGTGCAGGACCAGTGTGATGGTGCGTAACGTAGCTGTTTAGCATCATCTCTCCGGGTGTCTCCAGACTCAAATCCGAAAATCGTCCAACCATCGTGATGTTGCAGACTGAAACGTGACTCGTCGGTGAAGACAATTTCATTCCATTCTGCTGTCCATTTCCTTCTTTCATCACACCATTAGCGGTAGAGACGTCTGTGGTTCTGCGTCAAGAGTAGACGAAGCAATGGACGTCTTGCAGACTGACCAGTCTCCTGTAAACGGTGTCGAATAGTATGCACAGACACTGGATGATGCGTTACAGACGAAATGTGCTGTGTTATGGTTCGTGATGTGACTGAGCAATCCGTCACTACCATGCCCACAATGCGCCTGTCATCACGTGAAATGGTGCCCCGAGGCGGATGTGATTCACCATGTCGGTCCGGCTTACCCTAATGCATCCAACTATCACATATCCGCAATACAGTTGTTTGATTTCGTCCAACTCGAATGCCGATTTCAGTGAAAGATAATCCACAATATTGGTAGGCCACTATCCTTTATCTGTCGAACACGGATACTTGATCAGAAGATAATCGGTGTTTCCTACGATTCTTAATTAATCGTTTTTTTGAAAAAACCACAAGAAAAACACAATTGGTGAACTTAAAATCTCCAATCCTTAAATACCTTTCAAGGTGGCTCCACATACTCGCATGATGTGCGTCTGCGCTTAAATTCTAATAATTTGCATATCTCAACTCCGCTAATACATGTTGTAAATTTCATACAGTTAGCACTCTTCTTTCAAGGTGTTGCACTTACGGTGGCCAGCAGTGTACTAAGTATGCGAACACTTATACATGCAGCTTCCCTGTGATTTTTGGATAGAAATGAAAGAAAAATACTGCACATTGATTTTTATAGCCTGAATAGATTTTCTAGACGAACAGGATAATATCCGCCGAGTTGGAACCGAATACGAAATTCTTAACGAGTAGTTATCAAAAACATTTGTTGTTGTTGATAATTTAAAAGTATTGACATTATTAAAGCTAGTATAAAAAATTGTTCTGAATTATATAAACTCTGGTACCCGAGCCCGAGTATATTGATCAACCCGATTTAAAGTGGAATAGGTGCAGCTTTTTAGCCATTACAGCATTCACAACACACACATTCTCGCCAGAGATGGGACAAGAGTAACAGAAAGTACATCCATGCCCGAGCCTGGATTCGAACACGAGGCCTCCTTAACCCGGTTAGACTTATCTGACCACTAGACAAGGTGACCGGCAAAAACCTTTATTTTAAATATACTCCTAAACAGCACGTGTTGAAGCTAACCGAGTCATGTCATTGCTTCTACTGTAAATAGCAGGTGTATAATGCAATCTATAGAGACCACCGTATCCTCACCACATCTTACATAAGTCGCTCTCCAAATGCAGAAAATTAATATGCCGAAAGCAGTGACTAGGTTTTTTTTCAAGTCTTTGATAGTTTTTAGTGGAATGGTATTTATTTTATAGGAGTGAAATGCATGAAATCTCTCAAGACTTCTGAATTTCTAATATAAAAAAAAAAGCAACATCCGGAGTATATGTGTCTGATTGAGTTAACCCTTAACATACTATTGAAATATCTTCTAAGTTATGTTAGCTTTATAATAATTGAAGGGGCAAGTGGATAAATGTGATATGTGACAATTTTTGAAAAACTTACTTTTTACCATGGATCAATCAGCACAGCATTTTTTGTGAGAGCTTTTTCTAGAAATAAAAACAAAAATGTCACATATCAACTTTATCCACTTGCCCTTTCAATTAAGAACCTACTTTTGATTTTAAGAATCGCATAAAAGTTTGCAATTAATGTGTTTGGCTTACATTAAAGATTCGTTTTATGTCAAAACTGGCATAGTGAGAATGTAGAGAAGGATAAAGTGTAAAATAGCACATAGCGGGAAGTAATTAAAGTTTAATTTAAATCCGCATTTGTTGATGACTCAAGTTTATTGAACTGAATGTCCACCCTGATTGTTACTCTTCAAAGATTACTCATGATAGGAAAAGTGTTTCAATCAAATGCATGATTCACTGTGTTACGATGTTCCGTCTTTAAATAATAGCGTCTTCTGCATGTGAAGTTTGCGTTTAAAAAATTTTGTGTTTATATTCCTGAAAACTCTCTCTATTGAATACTTTTTATTGATTATATATGATACAAGGTTTGATTTATCTTTTATACATCCACTGTCGTATACATGCTTCATTGGTCAAGGATAGCCTAGTCGTCATGTTCTCGTTGATTTCACCGCAGTGTATATACAAAACTAACTAGTTATTAAAGCATTTACAAATCTTGGTGGAGGAAATGTACATAATCATGTGGTTGTGTTAAATGACAAGTAAAAACAGGAAAATGCAAGGTGTTTTTAAAGTCTTAGTTATAAAGAAAATTCGTTAGTTAAAATTATTTCAGATTCATACATATTTTGCTTTTTATTTTGATACTTACCTCATAAAGCAGCAGGGGAAGTGGGGCAAAGTGAATAGTTAAGATGACTCACCTGTTACAAAATGAACAATTTGGAAATTTGTTCTAAAAATCAGTATACGTATAGAAGGAATAATGTATTTTGTCATACAACTTGAGTTTAAGTATTATTTTTTATTTTTGGCGGTTATGTTGCATCTGGGCCATTCCATGAAAAGTGAAACCAATTGGTCAAAAATTCATATTGAAGTTATGTTGCTATGTTATACATCATTTTAAAGCTTGAGATGTATATTTTAAGAATCCTGCATTGGTTTTTTGGTGAGAGTTAGAACAATACTTGTTTTCTTAGTTGGAAGTACGATATTCACGAAGTTGTAAAAATCAGAATCAAGAACACATTTTCAAATGCATATTTCTCATCGAAAAATAAAAACAAAAATAACTACTTGTAGCACAATTTTAACTACTAAGACAGTACTATAATAATATGCATTCATTAAGTTCTTTTGAATTGATCTAAATGGTGTAGTTGAAGTTTGAAAAAAAGAAGTTTGTTGTTACGTCTGTAACAAAAAAGAAGCAAAAGTTGTCATTACGTCCTAAAAAATCAAAATTAAAAAAAAACCTTCATGGTCCTTTTGGCAAATTCTTAGAGTAATTGCCCACCATAGTTAAAAATATTGCAACTTATTTAGTTTTTAAATTAATGCTGTTACAGACGTAACATTTCGGACATAACAAATGGCTCTATGTTACGTCCGTAGCAAAAGTAAATTTCTAATTAAATAGGAAAAAAGCACAGGATGAGCAAAACATGTATATAGCATAATATGGTACGAGTACTAAAGTTTCTGGTATTCTGATTTTGAAATTTTCAATTATGTCGGCATGTAAGTTAAATTTATTTCTTAAGATTAATAAAATACACATATGGTATAACTTCTTCTTCTTCTTCTTCTACTTATCTCCTAACTGGTCTGACGTAGTCAGACCAGCTCAAGTAAACCGTTGACCCTGAGGAAGTCCGCAACCAGCAGAGGAGACGAGTAAACATCCTCTCTGGAAAATCCGAGACAGTCCAAAATGTGTTTGGGGGAGGCTCGGTGTTGGTGGCATTTGGTACACAGGGGAAACGTTTTCTCGCCGTCTGTGTATTTTAAGGTTCTGATATGGCCACTGGCCAGACGTGTTTGGCAGGTGTAGTATGTTCTGTCTCCTGAAAAGGCGAGAAAGAAGCCTGGATTTCTTTATAGAACAGATTTCGTGATATGTGAGTTTAGTTGAGGTGGGAATCTGTTGTTTGCAGCCCTCCTTAGCAAGTCTATCTGCCAATTCATTGCCTTGAATATCCACATGTGATGGAATCCAGTGCAGATGTATTTCGTGGTGTTGTGAGATGGATTTTAGCTTGTTATAGATGGAGGTACTTGTGTGGTCACCAATATGTAGTCGATCCTTAAGGTGTTGCATTAACTGATTATAATTTATGCCTCAACTGGCATTTTTTTGCTACGTCACATGGAAAGGGAACTGTGGATGGAGTTGGGGGTATGGTCAAGCACCAGGTTTCGCAGAGAGTAAGATCTAGAACAGCATTTGTCAACGACGCTCTTTCCTTTTTTCAGTGTGCGAACTCCATTGCAGAAAAAGTTAAAATTATTTATATGCCCCAGGAAAATGCTTTAAAGCTGGCGCCAAAATTGGAAGAACGGTGGGGTAACATCGCGAATTTGCCAAAAGCCCGCGAAATGCATTGTTTTCGAACAGAATACGAAAATGCCGTTCGAATTTCGAGAACGTCGGACGAAAAAGGTCACATTTTTTCATTCAAAAAAATTATCAAAATTGAACAACTGTCACCAAGAAAGTTAAATTTTAGTTTGGTACTAGTATTTTGCTATATCATCCAACATTTTCAAATTTTTAAGTTCTCCTAAGACCAATCACTGATTCCAGGGAGGAATTTACTTTTCCCGATTTTTTTATGTAGCAGCCCCATTATGCATTAATTTTAAGAATACAAATAAATAAATTTGTGTGAAGGCCCTTCTAAACTTTTCTTGTGTCAATCTTTCTTGGAAATAATTGTCTTAAGATGCATTAATTTATTTTTACATGTTGACATATCGGCATATGCTCTCAACTCCCCAGACTTACCCAAATTTTCTAAAACTGTTACAGTATAGCTTAAAATATTCAAATAATGTGTTAATTAATGCTACTGTATTGTTTTAGCCCAAAAATCTTTTTTTATTCCTGCTTTAAAATACTGTTTTCTACTTTCAAATCAGAGATGTTACGTCTGTAACACCACTTTGTTTCGTCCGTAACAAGTTTATGAATTTTTTTCACAAATTCGGCAGTCAAAATCCACACAATCTTTATGGTTTTAGAAAGCTTGAAGTCTCTAGAACACGTATTAAAAAAAAAAAAGTTCAAAATTTCCGTATAATTCAGAGGAATATTTTAAGTTGTATGACATAGTCGAGTTTTTGCTGTTTTGTGAATTACGTCTGTAACAGGCAGTTTTTAATTTCTGTATTTTTTTGTAATTAAGCAATCTGCACGCAAATTTAATGTAGCATAAACATCATCAAGTTACACTACAGGAAAAAAAATTGAAGACTTTCATCAGCCCAAACCAGAATTATTTGTGTTCAAAGTCTGCGATTGTTACGTCTGTAACGATGAAATTGCCCATCTTCAAAAAAAGGTGGAAATTTTTTACTTCAAAAAATCATGGAGGAAAATGAAAGTACAATATTTTGTTATGATTTTTTTTTTATGCGTTACAGTAATTTTCATCCAATGAATGCGTATATAAATGAATGAATGAATTAGTAATGAAAAAATGAACGAATAAATAAATAAACAAATGAATTAATTTATGAGAAAAAGACATAATTGAAAAAATAGAGAATGAATAACAAAATAAGTGAATGAATGAATAAATTAGTGGATTAATAATTAAAAAAATGAATAAATGAAGAAATGCCTACGTGATTTAGCAAATGAATGCGTAAGCAAACGAAATGATTTATTTTACTTTGCCCCATGCACTTTACCCGGCGTGCATTTGACAAATTACAATACATATTTAAAATAAAACATGCCAAATATTAACAAAATAAAGACTGCACTGGACATCAGTAGATTTCAATTAATACTTAAAATGATAGTTACAAATTTTATCATTTTATAATGGTAAAAAATATTTTTGAAAAATCACAAATGTTGCAATAAAGGTATTATATTTTGAAAATTACTTGTATATTTTTTTTCGTTGATCTTTGAAACGATTTTTTTTGACAGGAATCAACTATATGTCCAGGTACTTCGTAAAAATATTGCTAGATAGGTGGCGATGCAAAGTGCGAAAATATTTTACCGTTTCACTTGCCTCACCCCTTCTAGTAAGTGATTTAGATAAAGTTAACATTGTAATGTGCAAACTGAAAATGACATCTGTGAAAGAAAACGACCAGCCCATTCTTTCATTTGTGGATATTTGTCAAAGACAAAGTATTTGCAACACTGGTACTAGTATTTAAAAGAAGTAATAATAACTGCAATGTTATCGGTAACAACATACATTAGGAAATGTGAGGCAAAGTGAAATTGTGAAGAGAATTTACCTTTTTCAAATTTTAGAAACTGGAACTTAGTTTTGTGAATTGCAGTACATAGAGCAAGAACAATGAGTTTTTAAATAAAACCTTCAGTGAAGCATTATTTTAATATTAACTTTCCAAAAAAAGGAGGTGGGGGGGGGGGGGATTTTCACCTTTTTTAATGCAGCTAAGGGAAAAATAAAATATTTTCTACTTGATTATTGATATTACTTTTTATTAAATGAATGAGCAAATTAAAGGATAAGAGCCAATATTTTGAAAAGTGCCAATTTGAAGTTGGAGTTTTCTGATTAAAAAATATTTTGGCAGAAAAAAATTAATATTGGATTCTAAGTCTAAATTGGGTCTAAATGCAAGAAAATAAAAGGAAGAGGTCAAGAAAGTTATTTACCCCCTCCTTAGATTACTCACTTTTAAGCCGTTACAGATCTGATGAGTGTTACAGATCTGATGTTAATATGAGCTACATATTTGAGTTTATGCTTTCAGTCTTCGTTAACCTCTATAAAAATGATATCCTTTCCTTGCATTTTTAACATAGAATAAAGATAATTACATCAAAATATATATATTAGCTAAAAAATCAAATTTTATTATAAAAAAGCATTTCTTGGAAATAAAAATGAGCGATAAGGTTTTTAGATAAAATAAATTATGAGATTATCAAATCCAAGCTAATAAAACATTTGTTTTGTTTTGAAACAACACATAACTTCAACTTTTTCAACACACAACTCTGCTGCTTGCTTTTCTTTAATTAGTTGCAGGAAATTTAATTTCTTGATCAGAAATTCAAATTTAGCATGCTAGTTATTATCTAGTTATTTAGCGAAGTTATGAGAAATTAAAGCACCAAAATAAATAAATAAATAAAATAATTATAAGTAATTAACTTAATTTCTGCAGTGTCATTTTTTCTTATTTTACTAACTTCTATTGTCATTTCATACAAACCACAAATGAAGCAATTGTACTAAAACTCATTGCTTTTCATTTTTTGAGAACAAAAACATTCAATATATATGGCTAAACCTATGATTTTTGCTTTTTAATAATTCTGAAACGTGTGAGTTAGTTCGATAACATATTCGCTGTTTTTAAATGTTACCGCTCTGACTGTTCCCGATCTGACAAACTGACAAAGTTTTTTTTATTATTTCCGAGTCGATCGCGCTAAACCAAAATTAAACACGTGGTTTTTTCACTTGTAATAAAGTACTATACTTATATATAAAATAATTTTTAAAATAATAAAAACTGTGCATTTTAGCGCGTGTTACCGATCTGATGACTTAAATGACACACACTTTATAAAATCATTTTTAAAAACCTTACCTACAGTTTTAAATGCAGAAATGCAAATTTTTAATTACGATGCTATAAAACATCCCACTAGGTACTCAGTATCACGTGGTATAGGTGCAGGAAATGATTTTGGGAACCTAAACATAGATCGGAAGCTATTGTTACCGCTCTGACGGCGGAACTTGGGACACGCTTATTTCGCATCGGCTAGAAAATCAGAAATCGATTAAAACAAAAATGAAGTAAAATATTAACAAAGGGGTAAAAATAGAATCGTTTTTTGTGCAAGTGCGTTTTTTTTGGGAAGTTAGAAAGTGCGCATGACCTGTTTGCATGCTAAGCTTTGCTACTGGGGACACGTTACCGATATGATTTTTGATGTATAAAAACAATTTTTTTCTGAAGAAAAAATTTTTTCTTTCTGATGTTATTAGATGAAATGAAAGCAAAACCTTATCTTCTTTCTGGGGAAAATTATTTTTTTAACTAGTTATTGAAATACTAGTGAAAATTCACTTGGGACTCAAATTGGCACTTTTCTAAATATTATCTCATAAAGGAATAGATAATGAGACAATAAAAAAATAAAGTAAAATAATAGGGGAACATGGGACAAGATAAAGAATATTGCGTACAATTTTTTAGGCAAAAGATTGTAACCCCTTTTCATGAATAAAGAAGAAAACAAGTGTTGTATCTTGATGTTAGAACTTAGTCTAACTCAAAGCCTGCCAAGATTTGATTTGAAAAGTTAAAAATGCAATGTGCATATGCAGTTAAGAATCATTCGCATTTTATATTACCTTTATTTTCCTTGGTGGAAAAAAAAAACAGATGAATATAACGCTTATTAATTTGTAAGTTGTACATTCAACAGCATAATGCAGACAGCCAACTCAGCTGGCTGAGTAACTGAAATGCTAACTTAAAAGCTGCTAAAATAAAGAGGTGAACAACAAAAAAAAAATAAAGTTTCTGCGAACTCATTGTATAGCTGGATGAATTTGCATAGAATTAAGAGCCGCATTTCCCGATGAAAGAACGGCAACTAATCATATGAAAAAAAGGCAGTTCATAATTATATGATGTGTTGCACGCAAGTGCCTAAGATCGGGAAATACGTTATATGCATAAAATTAACGTTTTGATTTCGTAAGAAATATTAGCAGAGAGGTGGTACCAATGTTGTTCAAGTGCTCATTGCTTGAACATTCTAAAAAGTGATTTTTTATTCACCGTATATAAGGTGTTATCCGTTTCAAGTACCTCAAATTTGTTTTTGTTAACTGTGTAAAATAATTTTTAACATATATCTTATTTACATAGTGAACCGCATAACTGACATAATTTCAATCTAATTTAGCAAAATGACTGTTCGTAAACCTTTGCCACAGGGGGCAAGACAGCGAACTCGTCCATCTATTGCAGGGCAAATTATATTATTATGGTGGATTTTCAGCGTTCATCTCTCATCGATTGCAACCATTGAATGTTGCATTTTTGGACCAATTAAAACTTTTCCCCTTAAATACTTCCATAATCTTTCAATGTTGTGTTATGCAGTTATACAAAACACGTGTCTTAGCTCCTTAGCATTGCTTATTTCTACGTGTTTCATTATGTATTACGCAAACAAAATGTTTATGCATTTCGAATATAATTAAATAAAATGTTTTTTTTTTCAACACAACAATGCAATCATTACTTAGAAGCCCAACGCTTACTGTTCTCAGATGAAAAATATAGTTTACCGTTGCCACACCGCGGGTTCTTGTATCATGTCGTGCCTAAGTTTATTCCATTTTAGTTATAGTTATGGCTATGGACCAAAAATATGCCTTATTATTATCATACATATATTGAAACTAATAATTTTTGCAGCTTCTTTAATTTTACCATCCAGCACAAATTCTTTTTGATCACAATTTTCAGATTCATATTTTTCCATTGAGAAACATATTTTCATTCAGCAAACTTATTTTGTTTAACAACATACTTCTAACAAATATTATAGAATTTTAATTCCAAGTTAATCTTAGTATTTTTCAATTAATCTTCTAAAGAACTTTTTTTTTACAATTATTTCTTTCATGTTGCTCTTTGAGTACTTAAGTAGTTCGGTAGGATATCATATCTTCGTAGTTTTGTCAATTTTAGCCAACTGCCCAATCGCATTGTTTGGAGCAAAGTAATTAAGTTTTAATACTTTTCTGATAGCGCTAGTTTTGAAAAAAAAAAAAAAAAACATCCCCTTCTTTTTTTCATCTATATTTTTTGTTATGTATCCGTAATTGACTAGAGGGATGAAAATATATTTTACTAGTAAAGGAGATCATAAACTATCATGTTTTAAAATTCCCTGGATATTTGACTCCATTCACACTTTTGCATAATTTTTCTTCATAAAAAATATAGAAACTTCCGAATTAGGTTTTCATTAATTATTAGCACTAAAATTGTGAGTGCTCCCCCCTCCCAAGTATTAAGAGTTATGCAGGCGGGATATTAATATTTTATTTCTTTCTAGCTGGAGACACATTTAGGATTGCAAAAAGGAAGAAAAAATTCGGAGAAAATTCCAGATGATATTTGTGTGTATAAACTTTGAGCATTTTCCCATTGTATTGGTAACGAATTCCTTAGATTTATCATTATTTTTATGCTTAATTGTGTATAAAATATACCAAACGAACGTGTAAAAAACGAGAATACAAGGAGCAAACATCTTTCTGAATGTGCCCAAGATCAATTAAAAAAGTAATTGAAATGGGAAGAAAACAAATTTTCTCTCCGTTTAAGCCACTCCGAGTGCTCTTTTGCATTAGAATTGAACGTTCTCTAGTTTATATGTGTAGAAAGTTCTGCTTGTAAACGACTCATGAATCTAATTTATAAATTCCATGTATAGCTTGTTGTTGTAAAGCGTGAAAACTAATGTATCAACTTCAATATTTTTCGACGCCTCTTTCATGTTTGAGGAAATGAAGAAAATCGTTTCTCTTTTTTAAGTGCAATTTTGATTTATTAAGCGTATTAATAATAAAGTCTTCGAGTGTTCATACTTCCTTGTATTTCGAATTCGTAAATATAATTTGGTAAATTATTTTTTTTTTCACCTGTTAAGTCTTTCTTGGGATTATTTTCACCAGTTTGCATGAGTTTTGGGTTATGATATCGGTTTATAATTGTTAGTCATTTTACTATGCTGAGTGTTTAAAAGCTAAAACAACAATGCTTTATCTGCTCAGAATATTATCTTATACATACTGTTAAAGGATTGTTCTGAAAATAAAGGAAAAAGTTACGGCAGCGGAGTTGCCGGAAGTTTTCCGTTTCTTCAAATATTTTTTGTGGCTCTTTACGGACGTCCCATTCCTCATTTCTTCGTTAGGTTTTTTTCTTCTTTGTTTTAATTTTCTCGCGTATTAAATGAATTTATTCTCTGTTTTTCTTCTATTGACAAACTCTTTCATTTGTCACAATCTGTAATTTTATTCTAGTAGTGTTCAAATTTCTGGGCATGATATGGAAGCTAAATTCAACATTAGGTAATTCACCCACTAACCCTGGAATTTTAAACATACGTAACTCATTTATATTTAAATGAAATTCCTGTGCTCGAGTTTAAACTCTAAAAAATTAAAAATGTCTTAAATAATAAGTAAAGTGCTGAAGAATTGACTTTTTATTTATTAAAAATTCAGTTCCTTAAAATGACAGCTAGGGCAGAAATGTTAAATCTTTTTGAAAATATTGTGTATTAATCTCTCATAAAGTCTTCAAATATTTTTTTAGATGGAATTATCAATATAAAGTTTATCTTAAAGCCTAACTTAAAAACATTAAAAATCGTTAAAAAGTATTTCACGAGTTGCATTATTTTAAAATTTGTTTAGAGCCAACTCTAATGAAAATTAAATCTTGCGAAAAGTTACTTTTTTTCTTACTGAATTTTAATCATCCACCTTTCTTTAAAAAAATCATATTTTTACTGATTTCTCTTACTTTCATATATTTCCTTCGTAATATTTCAATTACCGTCAGCTGGGGTAACATTGACCCAAATCCAAAGATTTGTAATAATTTTATCAGCGATATGTCTTTTGACATTGATTATAGTATTAATTTTCAATACATCTTACTGAGTGAACAAACCTTGTATCATTAAATTAAAACCATATTGAGACCTCTCAATCATTTTGCAATATTATACTGCTTTTTTTTAATGTTTGGGCCAAAGTTGCCTCGAATTGGGGAAACTTTGTCCCATACTTTAAAACCATATAAAACCTGTGATTAGTATAGGTTGGGCTAAAGTTAGACAAGATAAAATTATCCCCAGACATATTAGTTTGTTGGTTTTGCCTGCTTTTAATTCATAAACATCCATGAAATGGGGAGAAATAGGAATAATTTCCTGCTTTTAATTCAAAAACATCCATGAAATGGGGAGAAATAGGAATAAATGAAACAAACTTCATTTTAGGGAAAAATATTGTATTGTATAAAAATATAATTCCAATTTAATTACAGGGAACCCATAGTCTGCCATTTTTATTAAATGTTGTTCGAAAACATGCTCCTTTTCATCACTAAAGATTCTTGCACGTCCTACAATTTTCTAATGAATCCCTTTAAGTTTGTTTTTTATTGTAGACCTAGGTATATTATACATTTTTTCTGCAGCTCTTTGGGTTAAGGCACCAGACTTAATTGCCTCTAAACACTCCTCTAACACTTCTGGTTTGCAATTGGCGTAATTTCTTGTACCAAGAGGTTTTATCCGATTTCTCGGCATTTTTCCTGCAAAAAAATCCAAAAACTAGTGCTTAAAATAATAATAAAAATATTTTAAGTGGTTTTGTTAAACAATCTGCTTATAAAATAGGTACCAATCAAGTTTTATATCGAAAATAATGTACCTTGAGGTAACTTTGGCCCAGCCACCATCTTGTTCCAAAGTTACCCCAACTCTGGGACAAAGTCGTCATGAAATAATAAAATCGAATTATTTTGTAAAACAAAGGTAACAGCATTATTACACCAAAAGTACTTGAAACAATTGAATATATGATATCGTTATACACTTACCTACAAGTAGCTCCTCAAGAATTAGCGTTCACAAGTAAAAGTTGAGAGACAACAAATTTTACCACTTTCTCAAAGTGAAGATGGAGCAGCACTAGAGTGAATATAAAATATAGAAATAACTTCCACTTCATAAACAGTCAAGCCAGTGGTGCTACCTATCCAGTAAGGCGTTGTCTAGGCCGATAACTCATCATTATGATTACAATACAGGACAACAAAACTTTTCCTAACTTTGGGCTAATGTTACCCTCAAAGGGCCAATTTTACCCCAACAGACGGTAATATACTTAGTATATTTTAAGATCATACCAAAATAATTTCGTAAGATATTTTGAATACAAATTTATACATTATTTCCGAGTAATAATTGACATAAGACGTAGATACCATTTATGTACCTTACACAATTTTATTATATTTTACTTTGGCAAATCCTCATTTTTATTTACTAAAACAATTTTTATTGCAAACTTGCAATAACTTGAAATAGGTAATTGATCAGATCTTAATAAGTTAAGCCAATAATAATTTTCATTAATCAGATTCTAAAAAGAGCAGAAAATATTTTTAAATTCCTGATCATTAAAACTCTTTTAACGGATTACAATAATGGTTATTCTTATTTACTACTTTAGCTACTCTCAATTATGAATGGTAGATTTTTTAAAAATTATGTCTGAATTTAAGATGTCAAATAGTGAGCTTTCCAATGGTTTCCTCGAAAGCCTGAGATGGTCCTGAGTGACTTGTTTTGCAAGAAATGATTTTTAAGTTGTAAAGGCTACATTAATTTTACCAAATTTTTGAAACCACGCGTCTTTGATTAAATCAGCACTCTTAAGTATGGTGGTAAGTGTAAATTTTTTAAATTATCTTTCCACATTAAAATTACTATTCTCTTTTAATGTGTGAGTGTTCAAAAATCTCATCTGAAAGAAAAAGTTACTATAATTTAGTGTAAGAAGGGAATATTAGGAGGGGAAAAAAACCCGCACCTCGAGAAAAAAAAGCAAATAATTCTCTTATGTTGTTTATCAAATATAAGTAGTAAACCTGAATGATAAATTCAACTTAAGCATATTATTCAAAAATGTACGCAAATAAATGATGGATTATAACAGTCGACAATAGTTGGATCACGATCAAGATCCGGAGAGCGGAAGATTGGATATTGGAACGTTAAAATCTTTTGAAAAGTGTGTTACACGAAAAAACGACATTTTTTAATATGTCTTCGACGAGACAACAATGCTCTTGGGCACCACAATTATCATTTTTTTCAATGAGAAACTACGTAGCTAACTTGAGTTCTTAATGGTTAGTTACATAAGGTAAGGTAACTGCAAAGAGTTGTAATGCTTTGCAACGCAGAAGAGTGTACTGACTGCATGACCGCGGCGCGTGTCAAGGGCGGATAATAGAAGTTCGAACTTCTGCAAAAGGTTCCTAGCAGCACTTGATGAATCATGCAAAATTGTTAATGAAGAACAATTTTTTACCTTTTTCATGATTTTTTCATAACGTTGAAAGTAATGGCTATGGGACAAAATTACTAGCAGTGCGGCAATTAAAGGCAAGACACAAGCAGAAATATTTGTTCAAGACTTTTTGATGGCTTCTTTATTAACTCCAACATTAGTTATGATAAAATAGCGTTTCTTTCGACAAACGGGGTTCCAGAGATGATCCGTGCAGAAAAGGAACTAGTGAAGATGCTTAAAAGATAACAATAACGGTTTACTATCGTATCAGCGTGTAATTCATTTGGCAGCTCTTGGTAGAAAACTTAATGTCATTCTGAAAGGAATAACAGACAGCCCAAGCAGGTTAATTAATTTTATGAGAACTTGTTCTGTGCATATATATGAGCATGATTTGACTCGGTTTGACTTCATGTAGCAAGAAACTGTTCGTCAGTAAGTAAAGGCCAAGTGATTGAGCCTTTTTGGCATATTAATGCAGTACCTTCCTTATAGAAAATTGGTTACCCAAAAAGCTAGAAACCATATGAAGCTCACTGATAACGAGCGTAATATGCTGGCTGTGGCTTTCTTGAAAGACGTTTTGAAACATTTAAATGATTAGAATAACGAGGTGCATGAAAATGGGAGATTAATATCTGCTAAAAAGTGTTTTTTTCAAGTTCTGAAAGCTAGATATTTTTGAAAAGACACTGCAAGTTAAAAGTTTATTCACCTGCCAAAGATTTTTCAATATATACCAGTTCCGAAATAGACATTGTAGTATTTTTAAATTTTATGTCAAGTCTAACGAAGCATTTTACAGCAAAATTTCAAGGCCTCCCATTCTTAAAATTGCCTTTTGAAGTTCATTCAGCGGCAGAACGGACAGATGCGGATCGAAGTTGTTCCGTCTTTCAAAGTTTTTACTCCAAATAGAGATAAGAACATGAAGGAAGATGTTTCCTCTCAGACGAAAAAAAAAAAAAAAAAATCCATTTTTAAGTAAACATATCTGGGAAAATATAGCAGTTGCAAAACATTTGTTATTTCCGCGGTTACTATGCTTGGCTTACTAGCACAGCAATAATTTACCCTTACGAAAGTGGGTGGGGGCTTTAACAGTCCTATCCTGTATTCAAACTAAGGCATTAGAAATGGGAATTATTGAGACCAAATGCTGATAGAGAGAGAGGTTTGTCCACGACCCTTCCAGACTCCAGAAATGTTTCGAAAAAAATGGAAAGAATAACTATCAAGCAAAACTGCCTACCTTGAAGGGTTTTTCTTTCTTTTTTTTTTGTTGCTTAAGTTGCTTCTAGCACAAATGTAACTCAAAAAAAAAAAGCTCAAAACCGCACATTATTTTTTTTCAGATTTATTCTTGAATAAAAATTTCCCTGTTGGATTTATATTGTGAGGGGAAGAGAAAATAGAATATGAATAATCCATATAAAGTTGGTTTTTTATAAACCTCGATATAAAAAGTTCAAAAGTATCCGGACCCTACATGGCAACCCCATGTTTGTTATATAATAGGGGAATGTGGGGCAAAGTGAAATAGTTAAAATAACGTAACTTCTTGAGCATGAAGTAATTCGAATTTTGTTTTGAAAATTACAGTGCATAAAGAAAAGTAATTTATTTCACAATAAACTTGCATTGAAATATTACTCCTTGTTTTTGGCATTAAATTTGTACTTTCAAAAAAAAAAAAAAAAAAAGGAAAATTTTTCACTTTTTTTTTTCTTTCATGTGGCAAAGAGGAAAGTAAAATATTTTTCTAGGGATATATTTTCCATTTGGTTATTAAAAATATTTTTGATTAAATAAGTCAGTAAATAAAAGAATGAATAAATAAATGAATAGATAATGAATAAATAAATAAAAAAATAATAATACATGAGGAAAATGAATGTGGTAAATAAAATATTGAATGATTAAGAAAATAGGTGATGGAATGAATAAATAAGGGAATTATCCAACGTAAGTAATTAAATAAATAATTGGATAAGTAAACGAAATGAACTACTTCAGGCCGCACGCTCTTGACTTATAGTTTAAAACATTCTAAATAAAAATAAGCTTAATGTCGAATAAATAAATACTTCATCAAGTATAAATAAGTCTCAAGTAATATTTAAAATTTTAATAACAAGAACTGTATTATTCTATAACAATAGAAATAATGTTTGACTTACTGCAAAATATTACAATATAAGTCATTTTTTGAAAATATTATTTGTATTATCATATGCTTTAATCTTCAGATGTGACTTGTCACTACTTGCTTATATTATCCGACAAGTGGCACTAAAAACAAAGTAATTATTGTACCATTTCACTTTGCCCCACATTCTCCTGCTGAATCTTTAAACTTCCGTTTTCTAATATTCTGCCCTCTACTGAGAGGAGTGGAAAACTTTTATATCTGGTAACAGAGATTGTATGAGAGTATTTTCACATGCGTGGGACCCCAGATTTTAAAAGAGTAAACAAAATAATATGGACCTGAAAATTGAATTAATGTATTTGTAATATCATATATTTGTACCTCAGAACCAGAACGGCGTAAGTCTAAAAATGGCGAGTGTCACTCTTTTTTTGCTGCATTGTATGTGGAATCTTATTCCGCATCGACCCATCGACCTATTATTCTACAAAAGAAATTCCCTCACAATTATTTAACTGCGTTAAAAGAGCACGAGTCCCATCCTTTGCATGCATCCGACAATCGTTTTCGCCCTCTACTGAAAAGTGACGAAAATGAACTTAGGTTAGCCTGGCTCTGAGGTAAATATATTATAATAAAATGCTTCCACATTAGAATAAGAATGCTGTTGCTCTTAGCTATGTATTTGAGCAAAACTCTATATCGAATAGCCAAAAGGATCAGTGGGCAATAATTACATTCAGTTTTGCTAAGTAAAAACAGTTGTCCTGAAATTTAATGCTTTCTAAGCGGCAAATTATCTACATTGAAAGTGACGATCCGACAAGCAATGTATGCAATAAATACTTCCAATTCATATTCATTCATAAAATGAAAACTGCAAGTTTATTGAATGTTTTATTTAAAAAACCAGTCAAATGATAAAATTTCTAATTTCAAGATAATATTTATATCATCACATTAAGATTTTTGTTTGCGATTACAACACTTCTTACTGAAAGAAATATATCAAAATGTGTATAGACTTTAGTTTATAATATTGTGAAGCTTATCAAACAAATTTAAAATAAGGATTCAATACGTTTTCAAACTGTTAGAGCTTGTGGCTAGGTTGGTTTCTGAAAGAAACATTTCAACTTAGAATTAACTATCGAGGGCAGATCTAGAAATGTTGCAAGGGAGGGCGATTGATTTTACTACGTATCCTGTACTGCACATCTTGATTTACATATGTTGACCTCATATGCTTTGTACTTCAAATGCAAAACGTATCCTGAAGAAAGCCCTAAACCTCTTTTCTTCTTGCATTAAAGATAGTCTATAAATGCCGTTTTTGAACTTCAATATTGAAAATATTGAAGTTCAAAAACTGCAGTCAAATGTAACATTGCTAATTTTACAGTTTAATACAGCGCATTTGCAGTTTCAACCCCAGTCCTCTGCTGGTTACCCCTCTAGCAGGAACCTCTGCTGCCAGTTTTATACTGTAAAAACAACAGTTTATTTTTTGCAGTGTAGCTAATGAAATTCCCATCCTGAGCGAAAAAAATACTCTAACTTTCCATTTTTTTACAGCCAGACTTGACATTAGTAAAGCATTGAAAAAAAAGTTAGCCTTTAGATCTAATCTAGTATTTATCCCTACTATTTCATTCCTCTCCAAAATGAATTCTACCACGATCACAGATGCCGCAGATCCAAGCTTCTCTATCTCTCTTAAACGCGCAGGATTCTTCTTTATAAATACCATCACGTTGATAGGAGTGGATGCGTGTGCCTCGAAACATGATGTCCTTGGCTACAATCCCGAAAGGTGATAATTTTTCATCGACTCTCGAAAAAAAGAGCCAGCGTCTTCCTTATATAAGTCCTGTTTAGTGAGCAATTTCTTCACCGATTCGGTATTCGGAAGAAATTATGGTTTATTTTTTGTTTCGTTTTCTGATTTATTAGGTATTTTGCTCGTTTGGTATTTGTGTAACGTACTGATTCTGATTGATTTAATTTATACTGAGTGAACTGTTGATCACAGAGTTGCGTGAAAGAAATTGAAACAACATAATTATTTTTACTAAATAGTTGTAATTTGATTAACTGAAAGTTTTTTAACCGAGGCCCAGGACCCGATTAACCTCTGAAGTTAGGGAAAGCTCACTCTCCTGTAAGGGGGCCCTCCACTTTTCGTTTAAAGAAAATTTTCGACAAACTCTGCACTTTGAAACAAAACTCACTAATGCTACAAAGATTATTCCTAAAGTGGCTAAGCAAAATTCAGATTAAAGTTTAGCCTATATGCTTGCACTATAATTCTCAGCAAATAAGGATGATTTGTCTAGTGGTTGGAAAAACTACATTTATTTTGTAGCGAACTACAACTACAACTACTTTGTTATAAATGTAGTTAACTACAACAACAACTATTTTTTTTTTAAATGTAGCGACTAGAACTACTTTTGAATTGTAGTCGCTACTTCGCTACTTTTTAAAAAATAAACAAATAAAAAGCATACCTCGTTTGAGGATTGACCGAAAAAACTCGAAAAGTGGTTTACGTTAATAAATTACCGCATTTGAATATGGAATAGAACGAGGAATTGTCTTTGAATTTATTTATTTATTTTTTTACTAAAACTTGTTCTTTTTAGATATTTTAAAACAATTTTCACGAATATTCGCCACAAGAAAGGGTTCAAAAGTTGAAAGATTGAAAGAATTCATCCTTCAATTTTTAGGAACATGAAAATTATTTGAAGGAATATAAATATTATGATGGTAAATGAACCAATGACATCAAACAGATAGAATGTATTTCATCAAAAGGAGGTATCTAAGATCAGCTCATATTTTTTTGGTTCTTATTTCTCATTGATTCCGCTGCTATACTCGTGCAAGATTTGCACCAGTCAGAATCAATTAAACCTTGCTTTTTTTCCTTCATTCTCTTTCTATTTTTTTTTTTCATTTACTTATTTATTTTTTTAAATTTGAAAGTAGTTTCTAGAAATCGCTACAAACTACTATTTATTTGTATCGCGCTACTCACTACTTTACTTTTTTAAAAAAGTAGTGCGCTACACTACAAACTACTAAAAAATGTAGCTACTGCAGTAGTTTCGCTACTTGTAGCGCGCTACTTCCGACCTCTGGGTTTGTCATTGAATAAGATTTATCACTTCGCAAATTAGCATAAAAATCCGTAGTAACACAGTTGTGCCAAACTATATTGAACAAATTATCTTTAAAATCGAATTAAAATGTGGGAAGTATTTTTTTCAAGCAGTTTTCCTGTCATTTTTGGGCCCTTTGAAATTTCTGAGGGGAAGCTCAAGCTTACTGAGCCTTTTGGGTAATCAGGTTCTGCTGGGGCTTCATTTAAGCGATGTCTGTTCTCCTGAATTATATTTTTGGCAAATAAACAATACCACTTCAAGGTCACCAGAGGCATATTTCTGCTATAGGCACCAAATAAGGTATATATTTCTGTAGGTTTTTTTTCCCTCTAACTAGGGAGAAAATTTTAGGACAATAAATGATTTTTTTTTTTTTTTTTTTTTTTTTTTATATAATGTTGCTGAAATCAAAGTGATCAGATCGGAAAGTAAAACATTGTTTCAGCATTAGTTATTATTTTATCTCCGTATTTATGTTCAAAATAAAAGGACAAGACAAAATTAATTGCAACTTGAATACTGAAATGAAGATTAAAGTTTACTGTGTCATAATGCATTAAATTTACATTATATTTTCTAACTTGTGTCGCATTTCTTAAACACATTTTTAGTTAAATTTATTACAATATAATTAAAATAACCAATTTTAATTGTTATTTTATAAATGTGTACATGTATAAACCCAGAGTTAAAGTTTCTGCTGCATTCTCACTGCCACTTTTTAACTACAGTCAAACATACGAGTTGCCCACTTCAGAGAGCTCCGGAATCCGTTATATTGGTTCGAATGAAATCAAATTTGAACTGTAGATAATTCAAATGATGCACTAGACATTTAATTAAATGGAAAGTTTTAGTTCAAAACTCCACTGAAAAACATTCTACGTGCATAATAATAATAATAATAATAATAATAATAATAATAATAATAATAATAATAATAATAATAATAATAATAATAATAATAATAATAATAATAATAATATAAATAATAATAATAAACATTAAACTGCTTGATATGGCCCTCGTACCAACAATAAATCCTGATCTAAAAGAAATCCATTGGCACCATGATTTTAAAATTTTAACCGACTTAATCCGGTAAAGATTGTTATAGAAGGGGAGAATTATATTGAGAAGTATTGGAGAGAATATTGAAAAGTGTTTCTCTGGATTCTTTTAATATTGTTATATACTTCGAATCTCTCTTCAAGAGAAAAAAAATGCTTTCAAGTTATATCAAGAGTTTGAAAACATTGCACTTGTAACAATTTTATTTTACTTATTTATTTATTTTGTTGTTCAGATGAACCTTCAAATAGTGATTTTTCAGTTATCCATTATTATTATTATTAATGGGTTCAAAAATACTTTGAATTTCTACTACAGAAAAAATTAGCGAACAGTTTTTGAGAATGAAGTATAATTTTGAGGATAAAGCTGCAACTGAAAATGAAAATTAGGCTATGTAACTAAATTTAAATGTCTACTGGCCACTTTCAACTAAATAAAATTTTAAAGTTTTGAGTCGAAGTTTGCATAGTTTCTGAAAAACTATATTTTTTTCAAATAACTCTAAAACCATTTAAATTCAAAAGTGGAAGTTCTGCTTTTCAGGAAATGTAGTACTTCATAATGCTGATCAACAGCAAACAAATTAAAATTTTCGAAATTGGGCCCATAAAAAAAATCAAAATCTGAGAAAAAATAATTCTAAACACTGCAGCAAGAAATATTAAGCACACATTTCCAAGTGGTGCATATCATCTTTAAGATAAAATCATTGTCTTTCGAATCAAAAATTGCAGATTCGTGCACTATTCTGGAACTAAAGAAGTTTTTTTGAAAATCGCAAGTGAGAAATGGAGCCAGAATTGCAATCTTTGACCGCCTGTATCCCAGGACAACCTTATTATTTTTTAGAGAAACGAAAATATGCCTTTTTCTTAGTTTTTCTGATAAATATTGAAACACTTTCGCTACTTTAAAGATACACCCCCTCCCTGCTTAGATTGACATGTACTATACCCCACACAAAAAGTTTGAAATATTTGCGGCGACTAAAATTCAAGGAGATATTCGAGTTCAAACTTCTAGTTCGCAGAGTAGAGATTCCGCAGAAGATGAACTTATAACATAACACCCTTACCCTTTCAAAAAAATAACATGTTTTCGATGTAAATATATATATATATATATATATAATATACAGTCCAGTCACATTAATGTGACCACCTGTCAAAATCCAGAATAACCACCTTTTCAGAACGGACTGCTGCAAGACGTGCAGAAAGAGGGTCAATTAGGTACCTGAAGGTGTTTACTGGGATGTTGAGCCCTACCGACTCCAATGCCATGGCCAGCTGCGCTAGATTACGCTGGTGAGGATCCATGGCGCGAACAACCCAATCGAGATGGTCCCACAGATTCTCGATTGGGCTTAAGTCAGGTGAATTTGCTGACCAGGGGAGAACGGTAAACTCATCCTGGTGCCCTTCGAACCACGCATGTTCACTGGCAGCTGTATGGCACTTCGCATTGTCCTGCTGGTAGATGCCATCATCCTGAGGAAAAACAATATCCATATAGGGGTGGACAAAGTCCGCAAGGGCAGATGCGAACTTGTATTGATGCATCGTGCCTTCTACAATGATGAGGGAACCCATAGAACCCCCAGACCATAATGCTCCTGCCTCCTGCTTGGACCGTTCCGGCAATGGTTGCAGGGTGTTTGCTTCCAGAGGTTTCACGCCTTCTAAGCCAACATCCGTCTGTCTGATGGAGCATAAAACGTGATTCATCAGTAAATGCTACCTGTCGCCACTCAATGGACGTCCAGCTGCGGTACTGGCGTGCAAATTCCAGGGTTCGTCGTCGATGGACAGTAGTCAGCATAGGTGCATGAACCAGGCTTCTGCTTCGGAGCCCAGACGCAGCAACGTCCGCTAAACAGTAGTTTGGGAGACGATGTTGGTAGCCCCTTGGTTCATCTGGGGGGTCAGTTGCTCAACGGTAGCCCGTCTATTAACCCGAACGCATCTCCGCAGCCGTCGTTCGCCTCTGTCATCTATGGCTCCTGGTGCACCACATTTGCCACGTCGCTGATTTTGAACAGTCCCATTTTGCCATGCACGGTACACTTTTACCACGACGGCAAGCGAACAGCTCAAAAACTCAGCCATTTTGGAAATGCTTCCACCCTTGGCCCGAAAGCCAATGATCATGCCCTTTTGTACGTCGTATAAATCGCTTCGTTTTTGCATTACGCCAACGATAGAAATGTTTTCCAAAGCCCTCACACACCCTTTATATATCCTCAACTGCATTGTGCTACTAAGTGCATTCTGTGATTGGTTATTTAACGTCGATGTCAAAAGTACGTGGTGGTCACATTAATGTGACTGAACTTTGTATATATATATATATATACTTATCTTTTTCATTTGCTATTGAAAATAAATGCAAATGTTTTACTGTGATACGTAATAACAAGCAAGAAAATCCCATGCAAAATTAAAACACACACTCTGTACTTACTTATAATTTTAGGTTCTTGTTAGCTGCTGTATTTCCACACAGATAGATGTAAATGAGTCGTACTATATAGTAAGGCTCGACCGATGCATCGGCCAGGCCGATGCATCGGCGCCGATGGTTGAAATTTTTTCCATCGGCCATCGGCATCGGCCGCCGATGCTAAAATGGAAAAAACATCGGCCCATCGGCCTCAAAAACATCTAAATGCCGATGCAAGGCCGATGTTTTTTTTTTTTTTTTTTTAAGTTTTCTTAAGAGGGAATTCTATTTTCTCTATTTTTTACTTCACAAAAAAAGTATGTTCAGCATGTGGCTTGAAATCGGGCAGCAAACGGGACTAACACAGTTCTGGGTTTTGGAATTTCCCGAATCGGGTCAGATACGGACATTTTTACAACACAGACACTTTCCGAGTAATCGGTTTGATGTGAATTTTAAGAATTACAGTAAAAACTCCGAATAACGGAACCGGAAGTTTTGTCCGTTATTGGGAGGTGTCCGCTTTAGAGAGAATTATGCTGTTTCAGATTTTGCCTATTAGTTTAATGCAGAATTATAATATTGAATATGTGCCATTGCCATCTTGCACTACGATACAGATAATTTGTGTATGATTTACTATATCTCGCTAGAACTCATATCATTTTACCTTTGCACTTTTAAATGCTAGCGAGCCTTTTCATTGCAATTTTTAACCCCCCCCCCCCCATCTCTTTTACTGTATCTTTCTATTAGAAGCATAGTTCGCCTGCCTACGCATTTTTCTCCACTGTTCTATGATAATCTATGAGATATTTCCATTAAAATATTACAATTGTAAATATGTCGACGGCTTCCATAACTTACTATCATTTTGTCATTACTCAAGTCTATTTAATTTAAACTATATCAGTGGTAAGATTCGATGGATACAATTTCGGAGCAGGTAAAATTCTGTTTTAGAGAGGAAAAATAATTATTTTTGAGCGTACTGGAGGAAAAAAAACACCGTTTTGGAGCAGGCTGAAGCAAGAATTTTTTTTAGCTTACTTTCCCGTTAAAAAGAAAAAAAAAACGAAAAAACATTAAAAGTGGTTTGATGTATCATAAGTTTGATGTGGCCTGTTATCACCAGGTCCAAAAAAAAGTCAAACAGAAATGAAAACATTTAAAAAAATCGAAAAATAAAAATTTGGAAAGTAGGGTTTTGAGATGGGGAATTTGTGTGTCGGTCTGATTGCCCCCCTCCCTTCTAATAACTTTTGAATGAAGATTCCGATTTGAACAAACTTTTTTTTGTTGTTGGAAAGATTTCGGCGAGTACACCTCATTCCCATATTTGATTTTTCATTTGAAAAACTTTTGGTGCAACCTTGAACCGTTCAAATAACCTGTCCCGCGACACTAACTTTTTAGTGAACATTCCAATTTGAACAAACTTTTTTTTTCGGAAGATCTTATCAAGGATACTTCATTCCCGTATTTAAATTTCCGATTTAAGCAATTTTTCGTTAAACATTGAACCGTTCAAACAAGACATTGAACTTTCAAATCAAGCGAAAAAAAAATTTTCGATTTTTTGAACTCAAGTTACCAGACTACTACCTTAAAAGAAATAACCGTGCACGCGATTTTTTTTCTTTGTTTATTCATTTGTTTTATTTATTATTATTATTATTATCTTTTTTTTGGCAGACGATTTTTTGTCTAACAAAAATTACTCATTTAAGAGAACATTTTATGATTTATTTAATCAATTATTTGATTTTTAATTATTGGCGACGGATTAAAAATGGAATTCGAGACATTTTTTTGGGAACGAGTTTTTTTTTTTTTTTTTTGATAAAATGTGTTTTGATTTTTTGATTTGCTTCCTATTTTTCATTCTTTTTTCAAAACAATTAATTAATTTTTCTACGGACGAACTATAAAAGCTGCATTGTTTAAAAGATGCAACAACTTTATTTATTTAATTTGTTTTTGTTTACTTTTTAAGTGCCTAGTTCATCAGATGAAACCTGCATATTTGGTTTTTAGAAATCAGCTTTATTTGCTAAAAAGGTACGTTTGACATAATTTGTCGTCTCAGATAATTAAAAGAATATTGTTCAGATACTAGAATACCGATGTCGATGTACGGAAAAGTAGGCTCGTTTAGTTCTTGATAGAACTTCTTGTTTTGTTTAACTTTATGGTTTAAAAATGTCTTAAAGAATTTTTCCACTCACACAGTGTAATTTTTTGATTCTTTCACTTTTTTTAATGATTAAACAACATAATGGGAAGTTCTTTTACCAAGTTTGGTGTATCTAAATCCACATATTATTGCTGAAGTCTTTTTTTTATGTTTATGTTAAACAATAGAGCAGGTGCCTATTACTAAACACAGTGTCCGTTTCAAATTTTTATCTCAAACGTGTTCGTATATGTAGGTGGAACTTAATTCACGAATAAAAGAGTATATTGCAAACCGATGCGGAATTGCTTTACAGAGATTCATGTTACAAATATCGACAATTTTAATAGGAATTTTGTCAAATACCGCCCAGCCGATACCGAATTCAGTATCTTATTTTTTTCTCCATCTTTGTTGTATCTTTCTTTGTTAGTTATAAAACACTTTGCGATTATATCACTCAGTTGTCACCAATTTATGATATTAGTCTGCATTGAAATTAAAATTGATTAGTCAAAAAAAGAGAAAGAAAAGGTTAAAAGCACATTTGAAACATCGGATTGCAGCTAAGAAACTATCTGCATGACTGCACCTAGTACCAATGGTACGAATGAGTTCTCAACTTACTGTATCTCTCTCTCTCTCTCGTATAATTTTTGTCGAGTGGTAGTAAAATAGAAATTTAAGCCCAAAATCTGAATGACTGAAACAGAAGTAGAATGAAATGAATACCACCCATCAAATCTCTTATAAAACATTTATTTTTCTAATCATTTGATTTTTTTAACCATCGGCCATCGGCATCGGCCATCGGCCGATGGAAGAGTAAAAAAATCGGCCATCGGCCATCGGCCAACTTTGAACAATCGGCCAACAATCGGCATCGGCTCATCGGCCAAAAAATGCCATCGGTCGAGCCTTACTATATAGTTTACACAACGCTGCTTTCTTCGGTGAATATTATTCGTAACTACCGGTACCCGCACGGCTTTGCCCGTGGTATAAAATTAAAAGTTCATTTGTAAAATAATTGATACAGCAGAAAAAAATCTCTATTTTAGTTTTATTCAACTATAATTCCTTCAAAGTGATAATTTTACGTGTAAATTTCTTAGTAGATGCCTTAAGTGCTAAAATAGTGCTTGGAGTGAGCCAGATAACAATTCAAACATTTGTATCCCTAGTTTGCTACGAAACAATGCAAAAAAATGTTTTACAATGATTAATCTCCTAAATATCGTCGATTTTAACATCATTCAGTGGATTTTTCGCAAAATATCGCCAACAGCACCAAATTAAACCTAAATAAAAAAAAAAAAAAAAGTCGCCAAATTGGCGTCAAATACTTGGCGATCAAAAGCTTGGCGATATATCGCCAAGTGGTCGCGCCAATTCATATCACTTTTGTTAACCAATTCATATCACCTTGCATTGAAAACACTGATTTACCCGATAAATGGGGTAAAACACCCCCTTGGAACATTCGAATGCAACTCCAAGGGAGATGCACAAAAATAAGCCAAAAGAGAAAATAAGAACAATTTTGTTGATAACAGAAACCAACAGAAATCTTACCAAAGTTTAAAAGAAGAAGAAAGTTTTTTTTCCTAGCTTAAAAAACAAAACAATACATTTTCCGAAATGAAACTTTAAAAAGAACGATGCAATATCGCAATTGATACGATATTTGGTTAATCTGTGCTTTAGGTACCCTTTTCTCGCTAAATGGGCGACAGGCGCGCCAAGCGTGGTAACCCTAGCTATTTTGCGTAGTTGACTCTTTAAAAACGCGCCAAGCAGGGGCCCAAAGCATCTTCTCCGGGAAAAAGACAGGGTTGCCAGAGAATTGGAACAAAAAAATACTACGCCTCCTCTAAAAAAAATATTACAAAATACTACTATTTCCAAACGTTGCCAAAATCAATGTTGCTGAAATGCGAAATCTATGAAAATGAAAAAAAAAAAAAAAAACGCCAAATCTTTTAATTAAGTCATTAGTATATTGGAAACAGGGTTGCCAGAAAAATACTACGCTCCTTATTTGGGCCGAAAAAATACTACCGTAGAACCAAAAATACTACGTCTGGCAACCCTGGAAAAAGAACGAAACAAAAATAAGTATGAACACGTAACCATAGCAACAGCATGAAAAGTTGATTTCCGTTGATAAAATAATTCATTTTATCTCTCTTTTCAAACAAATTTTATTCTAGAGCTCAACCATTTTAGAATCGTTTGGCTTGCTTTACTGAAGGTAAGCCTTGAATTTCGGGATTCTAAAAACAATTATTACAGCTCTCTTGATAATCGTAGAAACTTCGAAAAAACTTCATTTTATGCAGAACATTTCAAGCTTTCGAATGACATAAGACTTGAAAATGTGTATGAAATATTTCTTCCCTATTTTATCGAATTTCCGCTAAGAATTCGAATAGAAAAAGAACGAAATGGAATTGTCGAAAAATCGCTTCGAGGTGCAAAACTACATGCTACAAACTAATTTTGTGCCAAGTGGCAAGAAAATCGACCGAGCGGTTTTGGCGCTACGCGCGTAACAGACAGACAGAAGGAAGGAAGGAAAGAAGGATAGACAGATCCACCTTCAGCATTATTATTAGTAGAGATAATGTCAATTATGATTTGTTATGCTTGTGATTTCGCTAAATGCAATGACCTCAGGATCATACAAGAAGTTACATTTCGTATTTTTTTATTACTCTTTTTTGTTATCGTTTCAAACTTGGGACGAGACAGAAAGGACGATATTTTCCAGTCTCATCTTTTGTGTAGTTACACAAAATTTTAAACTTGAAAAGCTCCTTGAGCTTCCGTCACAAATGCTTCAAACTTTTTGCGTTGGTATTATTTTTTGATAGAGATTATTTGTCTAAATGCAACGTAGAGGACGTGGGGACCATATAAAATGTAATATTTCGTATTTGTTCCTTTTTTTCTTGCTTCAATCATTAACTTTATTTACTCTGCATTATATTTTGATCACTTCTGCAATTGGAAGTATGCATTTCGTACTAACGGTTGCTAAAATAGAAGCCTTGCAGTTTAAATGGGGCACGTGGTATATGTATAGCTATGTGTTTTTAAAGCAAGAAACTCGCTCCTTTGTTTCCGAGCGTCAACCACTACTTCTATCTACTTCTATTAAGCGAATTAATCCTTCAGGGCATTTTTATCTCTGCTTGGAGAACTTAAAAAACGTTGCAATTTCACTTTGGATTTTTCAACGTCTCTAAAGGTATGCTTTTGATTACTTGAAGTTCCGTATAAAACAAGCTCGAGGAATTTCTAAATCTTTAGAATATGAATGTAAGTTGAAAAGTCTTTCATGACTCAACTAAATAGAAAACATGCCTAGAGAAATTATGTCAAATTATTCTTTTCAGAAAATTCGTCAGTAAAAACCTTTTCCTTGAACAATTTAAAAATAAAAGTAAACTATGAGAAAATGATATATGTCTGGAAAATAGTTTACTCATTTTTTTGTATTTAGTTTTATTTAATCGTTCGACATAATAATTTGAAAGATAAAATAGCAGTATCAAAAGATAAACTTTTTTTTTTTTTTTTTTTTAAATTTCTTACCAAAAATCTCATTTATGAGGAGAAAATCAGAAATTCAGAAATTAATACACAAAATTTTTATTTGTCATTCACATTGCTATTGACTGTCATTAATGGTGAAAAATAAAGCAGCTAACAATTACAAATGGATACTTTGATTTTTGTTACATCTTTCAATGAACTTATTTGAGCAAAACTTTCTGTGATCCAGGATTTTTTGTCTTTTAGAGTTTATAATTGTCCATTTTTCAAGTAATGATAAAAAATGAAAGTTTAACATTTTAAAAATTACACTAACTGTTTTATTTAATTTAATAGCCATTCTGGGTTTTGACCATTTCAGTTATTCATCTTATTTGAACCAAGTAAATCTACAATAAGGTCATTTAGATTAAAAGAAAATGGAAGCGTTTTGAGTTTATAATTTTTCTAAGAGTGTATACAAATTCAGATGCCAACGCTCTGAAAATTCATGTTTTTTTTCGGTAGAAAAGAGCGGGTTTGAGAATTTAAATAGAAATCTAGAGTTTTCCCGAAAATATTATGACGATATATTTTCTTTTCTTTTCTCTTTTAATGTCTTTCATGTCCATTTCATTTTTTTGATTTTTTTAAAAGTATTCAAAGGATTCCGTGTCCCTTGGGTTTCAGCATGGAAATATTTTCATTGATAGAAACTCTTTTAATACTCTATTCAGTTTAATGTTCATATATGTACGGACTGGTTTAGCTTTGGTAGTAAAAAAAGATGAAAGTGTCCTTCCTATATGATTATGATATCTTGCCAAATTAAATTTCATATTATTGCTCTCTACATTTGTTGCATGCATATAAAGTACGTTGTAACTATACAGTATACTTAACCACACACAGTTTCACATAAATTATTTTTTAAGTCACGTGATTGTCCCCGAAGAAAAGATGTATTATCGGTCTGCAAAATCAGATAATTTGTGGCACGCAAAACCTGTTTTGTATCTGTTATTAAATTCAAAATTCATTTCCATAGCTTGAAATGCTTTTTTCCTCTTTGATAAGGCTTAGCAACCGTGCTTAAAATTATGCAGTAGTATTTTCTCTTCAAAATTTCAATCTATCCAAAGTTTCCAATTTTCACCGCAAAATTCCCGTTTCTTTTTTTCAACCTCCCCCATTTCAATTATTCCGGAAGTTTTGCAACTGTATGCGCAAATACACACACACGCAACATGTTTCCCTATATACCACAATTCCTTTTTTTTTTCACCCTCATTTCAATTTCCCCAGGAGTTTTGCAACTGTATGCACAAATGCACACACATGCAATATGTTTACACATATACCACACTTACCTGTTTTTTTCCCTCCCTCATTTCAATTTTTCCTGGAGTTTTGCAACTATATGCACAATGTACACATACGCAATATGTTTCCCCATATACCACAATTCCTTTTTATTCCTCCCTCATTTAAATTTCCCCGGGGGTTTTGCAACTATGTGTACACACATGCGAAATATGTTTCCACAAATAACGAAATTCCCGGATTTTTTTTTTCGCTCCCTCATTTTAATTTCCCCTGGAGTTTTTCAAGTGTATGCATAAATGCTGATAGGGGTCAATCGGAACACATGTTAAAATTTTTATTTTTTTCCATTTAACCTGTAATAGGTCTCACAAACAAGAACAGATAATTACTGTCCAATAAAAGTATAACTGCAATACCAGTAAACGTTTATAATTTGTCAAAATTCGAAATAATTTTGAACTTAAGAAAAATGAAAAGTAATTTTAAGAAATGCTTTTGAATTGAAATACAAAGATTTAACACGAATGGAAGTCACTCATGTCGTTCACAAATATGTACTTGTTCTTAAAATTAGCAAATTGTGACTTGGCTTAAGTTTTTTCATAGCATCTTCTGGGATGATCTCTGCCTTTTCTTTAGTTTCTTAAAATCTCTGGGTTTCGGGAATTGTCCTGAAAGATTTTTTCGCTTATTCATCACTGTCTGTGTGCTTGCCTTTTGCTATATAAAGTTTATATGACTTCCACCCTCGTATTTTAAATAAAAAGAAGTCTCATGGAGAAAAAATCTTATGAACTCTGCAACTTTTTGTCATTCTAAGATCTAGTTGCTCACGAGGAGGGATAAACAGTAATAAATCCTTGTCCTTGTCTTGATTAGAGGAATTGGGGTTAGAATCTTGATTTTTCAAACAGTTTCCTTCAAATAAGTTTTAATTGGAACAACAGAACAAAGTGTTCCGATTCACCCCGCAATTTTTTTTCCTATGGCATTTTTCAGAATTCTTCATTTTTATGACACAATTTATAAAAAATGTAAACTCTAATGTGGTATTCTGTTAATCAGATACATGTATAATAGAAACATACCACTCTTAGGTTTAAAATATAAGAAGATTTGTTCTTGCATATGAAGTTTTGCAGTCTATGAAAATGTGATGTTTTCTAGCATTCCACGTACAGCCCTCCTTAGAAGCCAGTAGCGTTGCCAGATTGACAAAAGTAGTTTTTGCCTACTTCCTATGATCTTACCTTTCTAAAAAAAATTAATGGCGAAAAATACCCAATAGTATATTTATGAAGAATTTCTTTGTACGATCTGGAAGTTTTGTTCCGATTGACCCCGCTGTTCCTATACACCCCATTTTACGGTACCGTAATTTCAGGATTTTTTTTTTTTTTTTTTTTTCGCTCCCTCACTTTAATTTCCCCCTAAGTTTATCAACTGTATACACAATACACATACACGCACTATGTTTACGCATATACATACGCGGCAAAATAACGAACTGTTGTTTTTAAGTATATATTAACAACAACAATTAAGTATATATTTAAGTATTAAGGCGGCAGCCGAGGTTTCAATTTAAAGCTAAAATGCCCAGTAATAAACTGTAAAACTAGCGATTTTAGTTTCTTACTGTAAAGTTAGCAATTTTACAGTTTGTTGCCGTAAAGTCAGCTGTGTTATACTGTAAAAACAACAGTATAATACTGGCAGCAGAGGTTCCAGTTTAAAACTGAAATGTACGGTAGTAAATTGTTAAATTAGCAATTTTGCAGTTTATTATCGTAAAAGTAGCAGTTGTATAGTTTAGTACTATAAAAGTAGTAATTTTACAATTTATTATTGTAAAATTAGCAATTTTTAGTTTATTAGAATAAAATTAGCTGTATTATACAGTGAAAACAACACTTATTTTTTACAGTGTACATATTGCGCTGAGCGAAATCCCTCCAGATTGTTCGACCATTGTTCGACTGACTAGTTCGGAATGCTCAACTTTCCTTCAAAATAGCCTGCGGATACCGAGTAATGATTCAACGTTTAGAGTTATTGTCGCGTACGCGGAAGCATTCCTTATCTAACAGATTTGGCCTAAGTGCAACTTTTTTGCCACTTAGAACTCTGTTTCTACCACATTGTTTGTAGATGTCTTTCGATTATTTGTTCGATACATTGCAGTCGTATTTTAGTCTGTTATCGGGATAAATGCAGGAAATATAAGTTGAAACATGTCTTTGTGAGAAAAAACACACTTTCAGTAACTAAGCTTTGCGTTTGGATGATAATCTGCTTAGATTTGAATGTTAAAGTTTAGTGGTAATGTACACTAATTTTGACATAAAGTTTATATGATAATGAACACAAAACACGCTTGAGTGAAAAATAAATAGTAAACCATTAATTTGAATTTCCCCAGTTTTTCTTACAAAATAAAAAGTAATTATTTAAGCAACCCATTTATTTATTAGTTTTCAGAAGAAGATAGTTGTATTTGATGGGATCTTAAATAAAATATATCCCTAAAACCAATAATCATCATTTATCTATTTATTTTACTTTAGTTACAGTGAACTCTCACTTATGCACCAGCCCAAGAGACCAACAGAAAAAGACGCATAAGTGAGAGAGACCTATGAGTGAACAAGCCTATTTAAAGGACTTAAACGCAAAATAGATTTTGATGAGAGTATGAATAAGAATGTTTCTATAGAAAAGGTACATATTACAAAGGTTTGGCAATTACTGTAATGTAACTACAATGATAAAGAAAAAAGAAAAATTTCTAGCATACCTAATTACAAACTATCTGCTTTATACGATGCATAATAGATAACTATCCCTCTCCGTTTTCTAGTTCATGCGGAAAAAATACCTTCCGTGAGCAATAAAGGTGAAAGATTAAAGAGGAAAGTAAAGAAAAATGCTTATTTTTTAAAGAAAATAAATTAATTTTTTTACATTTCAGGGAAAATTCGTCGCATAAATGAAATATTTATCTTTCGAGCGACGCATTAACGAATGATACTATTATTATTCTGCTATGGAATGTGTTGGGACCATTTAAAATCATCGTATAAGTGAAAAAGGCGCATAAATGAGGCGGTGTATAAATGAGAGTTCACCGCATTTATTTTATTTTTGTATGTTTTATGTATTTATTTTGTTGATAGCATTTCATTTTCTGCATTATTATCTCGTTTTTTAATGTATTTTACTAGCTGCGTGGCCCGGCGTTGCACGGGAGCTTCGTGCTTTTAAAGTAATGAGGAAAGTTTAAACAAACTACTTGCCGCCAAGGCGGATCGCCTTTAAAGTAGCGAGGAAAGTTTCGACAAACTACTCGCCGCTAAAGCGGCTCACTAAAAAGCTTTCCTGCATCAAAACAGTCAATCGAAGTATTTGCACATGCTTACTCAGAAATAAAAACGATGTCACGTATCGCATACTTAACACTCTCCCTGAATTAAAAATAAAATTTCTTACCAAACACAGTTATTTCCAAACCGCTTTCTTCCTGTAAAATTAGTTGCAAAATTCTAAACGAAAAAGTTGCTTTAATATTTGAATTGCAGCCAAAAAAAGTCCATGCTAAAAACATCAATTAGAATTTTATTTGAAACACATTTTCAAAATGGCAACAGGAAAAAAATAAAAGTCATGAATTAGAATAAAAACAATTGTTAGAACTTTGTTGTACCACGTATTCAAAATGGCAACGGAAAGAAATAATACTCTTTAATTTTAATAAGTTCAAAAATTTAATTAACGTTTTCATTAATATCTCAACTAATTATAGTCGTACAATTACGCGGTTGGTCTTATTGTTTTCCTTAGAAAATTTTGAATCAAATGGTACCTCGTTCGATTCTCTACTCACAGCGGTTTTTGTGGAGTTCACACTTCAGACGGAGAGGCAGACAGACGCGGACAGATTTTAATGGTATTAATTTTTCTCCCTGAAAATTTTAGAAGTCGAAAATTATTTAAGACATTAGTTTTAAGTTTTTTCCAACAGTGAAAAAGAATGAAAAGGTCATGTATGAAAAATAAGTGGCTACTCATAATAAAAAAAAGTCTTGAAATGAGACATGAAAGAAGACTGGATTGTGTTTAGAGGGAATTCTGAGGAAATTGGAGAATCAATGTCTTGAGCATTCTTTTTTTCTTGATTTTTTAACAGTTGCATACGAAACTTGAAAATTTCATCTGAATTTCTTTTGATGTCTAGTAATGATTCAGTCCGACAGCACTTCCAGTTAACTTCGTTACACATTACTTTAGTATCGCAAAAGTATTTTGACTGCTGTTTATATCAATAAACGATTTAAAGAAGTGCAAAAATTCATCATCTTACCATCGTTATTACCATCCTAATCACCCTATAAATTGCGAATGGAATTTTATATACCATTTGTCTTTAACGCAGATGTAATTGCATCCTCCCCGCAATATTGTGCTATAGTTTCGTTAAAATTTGATACACCAAATATAATTTAAAATATGTTGTAGGAAATTTTGCAGAATTAGAGAAGTTATTTACAGGGTGACAAGAAATAACTTGGACACACATCGTACGGTATAACTTTGTTCCTAATGAAAATAATGCGACCAAACTTCCAAATAAGTATGAATACATTATTTTGTATAATATATTTAAATGTTTTCAAATTGGCTACCGTTAGTATTAATACAGAGCTTTAGACGTGTCACAAAATTTTCGGCTACGGGCCGCAACTCACTCATTGATATTTTATCCCTTTCTTTCCCGAAGAATGGTTGTAGAGATGCCAAAGTTTTATCAGGTTTAGTATACACCCTTGTTTCCAAGATGAACCAAACAGAATAATACATTGGGTTTAAATCTGGGGAATACGGGGGGCCATTCTTCAGCTCCAATGAAGTTTGGAAAATGTGTCTTGCATCAATCTTGAGTGTCTTTTGTGAAAAATCCTGTTGGAAGGTCCATCTTTGGTTTTCAAAGAACTTTTGCGAACAAGGTAAGGCAACATCATCCAAAATGAGTTTGCGTTATGTTTGCTGATTATTTTTATCCCTTGATCAACGAAAACAAGTGGTGTTTCCCCACTAGCACATATCCCATCCCAAACCATTGCAGATAGGGGTAGTTGACGCCGCCAACAATTAAAAAAGTTCCAGGTGCTGACCAAACTCTATCATTATGGCTATTTTGAGTTTGTTCAATTGAGAACAGTTTTTCATTTGTGAAGAGCAATGTTTTCCATCGATCATCTGCGGCCCGCTTAACAGTTCTTTCCTCTTTTGAAGTCTTGTGCGTTTGTTCTTTGCTGCTAGCTTTTAAGTCTCTTTCATTTTGTAAGGGAGAAGACCAAGCTCAACAATTACCATCAAACGAGTGGTTTCTATACTGATTTTCACCCCTCTAGCAGCCTTTTTCATTGAAATCCTAGGATTTCGTTAAACTCGCTTTTTGACCACTTTCTGGTCGCTAGATGTCTTAACTGTGCATTTTCTTCTTCTTCCTGACCTGTCAATATCATGTTTGAGTTTGTTTAACCTTTTAATTGTGCAGGAAATCGTGTATTTAGCCACTTTCAATCGTTAAACAATTTCCCATTTTTTCGTTTCTTGCTTATGCAATTCAAGTATGGCATAGTTCGCGAACAATAATGGTTATCCCAACTAACTCACTTACACCTATTTAGTAGCTTTCTAGGATCGATTCCCTATCACAATATCGTTAAAAATTCTGTGGTATTTACAGATATTTGGTTTGAAACTTCGTCCAAGTTATTTCTTGTCACCCTGTATTTTACAAACTCTAAAATTCACTTTAGGTGTGTCCTCCAGATGAGTGTCACCCATGGCAGACGGTCTTCTCACTCCCCCCCCTACCCCAGCGTTTTAGGAAAAAACGTCCCCGGAAAGAACATCCCTGGAAAAAACGTCCCCTAGAAAAAAAAGTCCCCGGAAAAAACGTCCCCTAGGAAAAAACGTCCCCTAGGAAAAAAACGTCCCCAGAAAAAACGTCCCCGGAAAAAAATTGAGGTGCAAAAAATTTTTTTTATCATTTTCTGTGAGTGATTAAATTTTTAATCATATTAAAAGTAATTCTTTTGAAAAATGAGAGTTATTTTATTAAAATTTTTTTCTTACTTGAATTTTGGAAACAAAGAAATATTATATTTTATCAACAAAATTGTTCTTAAATTGACTTGCTTCAACATTTTTTCTTTGTTTTTTTTTTTTTTAATTTAATTTTATTTCATTGTAAGTTATACAATTATCAGGGGAAAATAAACAAATGTTAATGTACGGTTAGTCGTTTCTTAGTTGAATCCTTCAATAGTTTGTTGGTTTTTTTTTTTTTTTTTTTTGGTTAAGAAGGGATCCTGCTTTAAAAGGCTCAAAAAATTGATTTTTTGGAGGGATTTTTTTTTTTAGGATTAAAAAAACTAGAACGAGCTTTTTAGATTACTTTATTACATGTCTGAACATGGGATAAAATATTTTTTTGGGAAAATTATTCACATGCAACCGATTTTTACGCACATTCTTGCAACTGCTGTTTTCAATCGGCTGGACAAATAGAGCTCGTAATTTTCATTAAAAAAAAAATACCATTCTAATTTTTATGTTTCTTTTTTCAAACCTGAGAAAACATTCAAAGTTAAAAAATTAAAAAAAAATCACTCCTTCAAACATTTATTTTTAAACTACAGATTTTTTTGAAGTCTGACCACTCTTCCCCATTGACCATTTTACACCACCAGACCTTATACAGTTGAGCCCGCTTAATGGAATAGCCATTTTGCCACTTAAAAATATTCTAAAAAGCGGGACATTCTATTATCCGGGATGAAAATAATGCACGATAACGGTTTGGTACATTGAAAATGTATTATATTTAGCGGGATATTCCTTTAACCGATATTCTAGTGGGCTCGACTGTTTTTGCAAGGAACACTATTGATCAATAATTGTATTTAATATCCAATACTGTTTAATAATATCAAAAATTACAAAAAAAAAAAAACCATTAAATCAAGCGATAAACGCTTCTAAGTAGATTATGAGAAAAAAGCACCACTAAAATCATTTGTTGCAAAAAAAAATAGTTTAACAAAAGCTGCTAAAATTTCTATTCAACACTAAAACAAAACAAAAAAAAAAAAAAACTTAATTTTGTTCGTACAAGATGCTTTTCCATCGGGGATGTCTTTCCAACGGGACGTTTTTTCCTAGGGGACGTTTTTTCTTCGGGGACGTTTTTTCCTTGGGGACGTTTTTTCCTTGGGGACGTTTTTTCCTAGGGGACGTTTTTTTCCGGGGACGTTTTGTCGGGGATGTTTTTTCCTGTCACCCTACCCTAGTGATGCTACATGCTACTATATATATATATATCAGGGTTAACGCTTAGAAAAAAAGTTATTGGGATTTTATATCCTGACCAAAATTTTAAGAAGGCGTTTTAAAGTTATAGCGGGAGGTTTTTTTATTTTTCGCAGTTTAGATTCTTGTTTGAACATAGATAAATATTTATTTTCCCAAAATATTTGCATATCATGCAGCACAAAATTTATTTCATGAGCAAAACATCGAAAGAGAGCCTTTCATTTGTTTGTTGGAACAAAGGTGCGTATTATTTTGGCGACGTTGACAAATAAAATTTATTTACAACGATATTGACTTTAAAATATCTTCCTATGTCTGTTACACAGGCGAGATTCCTTTTAAATCAGATGTTTACTAAATGGTATGCTAATACAGTACTCTGAATTGCTCTTTTAAAATGCATTTATACCTTAAAAAGAAGAAAAACCTCAGAAATAGCAATTTATTCGACAAAAGCGTTTTGGTGTAGCTTCGACTTAATTTGAGTTTAAATATATGTTATGTTTGGTGCATTTAAGAGCTAAGTTTCGAATGTCTTTGAGCTTTCAGTAAAAAAAAAATATGTATAATAATAATAATAATAATAATAATAATAATAATAATGATATTCCCCACTGTATCTTTGTGTCTAAACTTGTATTCTTATGTTCGTTGATGACAATAATATGGTAATAGATCTATATAGATATGGTATCTGTGATAGATAACTATCACAGCCATTCCATTTATACTGGATAACTTCTTAAATTAACATGAAAAACAGAAAAATTTGTGTAGAGAAATTTCACGATATTTTTAATTCATATCCGTTCAAGATGAACAGCGGGAACAGCGTTCAAAGGGATTTTTAGTAAGTGGGGATTTTAGCATTCAGTTGATAATGCCATTCTTATTTTGAGATCCAGATCAATGCCTGCATCATTTTTTCTGTTTTGGCTCTTTGCTGTTCCAAGCCAACTATCGAACTTCTTGTAAATAAGATATGGAAATTTGCAATAGAAGTACAGTAAGTTTTTTCATATATTGTAGGATACAATGTTTAAAAACCTAACCCCCTAACCGTATATACTATCGTTAAATATACAAACTGAAATGAATCTTGAACTAATTAGTTGATTCTTTCGAATGTCTTGCATCTAAATATTCGATATCATGGATGGAAAACATATTTGTAAAAACGTTGAAAACATAGGGCTAAAATAAGAAAAGCAATTTGTCTTGACGTAATTAAATTTATAAATGAAAAGTTAGAAAGGCTAGGTGTGTTTTCTGTTTTGCACTTCTGGAGAGACTTGTTTTGCTATCCAAAACAATTGTTTGAGGATTTTACGTATCTGTTTAGCGTATTCATTTGTACTTTAATCACGTTATTGCATCTGCCTCTCACAATGAAATTACGCAATTCTTCTCCACCTTTCGAATTTGATTCATTTACACATGTGTCATTTTTCTCATACTAATTGGAACTCATTTATTAGTATTGTTTAATTTCTGTATTTGGATAGTAGCAAACAAGTCTTTGGATTAGCATTGTCAAATGATAGTAAATATTTCATGAACTAAATTACAACAGCCTTCTAGAACAAAAACAAACTGTTCTGCTTTCTTCTTCTAGTGTTGTAGCACCCTTTAAGAGCAAGAATCTGAGAAACTGTCACGCCTAGCATTATGAGGCGATTCATGACCTCTCAGATTTTCTCCCAAAAATTACCAAATGTTTATTATCTTATTGAAAGACCAAATTCAGAATGTTTTGCTCTAAAGTTGAGTTGTTTAGTTTTTATGGACCCCTAAAGTTGAAGGTGCGGCATCATTAAATAAGCGGATTTTCAAGACATGGAAATTGCTGTGAGCCAAAACTCTTACCAGGAACTGTTTAACTCCAATTTTCTTTTTGTATATGGAATATAGAAGGTTGAAACTTTACAAAATGAATGTTAAATTTGTGGTAAGTTGTTGCCGTAAGGTCAGTGAAGGCCCTCAAAACAGGGCATTTTTGACGTTTTTTAGCGTTTTTGAGGTCCAAAAACAGCTTGTACATTTCAGTTGGCACGGCAAAAGTAGTGTCGTTTGAAAGACCAGTGTAATCACTTTAAAATAATGTATAAATAACCGAGAAAAGTTCAACGTGATTTTTGTTGCGTAAGGCCGAAATCTGAAAAATGTCATATTTTACCGATATTCAAACGGTCATAACTTCCTCTACCAACAACATATTGAAATTTTTTTTTGCCAACTCTATTCTTTGTCTTAACAGACCAGTTGAGTCCTTTGAGGCGAAATGTGAAAATTTTTTTGCAAAAAATGCACAGGAAAAAATACATTTTTTGTAAAAAAAAAATTCACATTTCGTCTCAAAGGACTCAACTACTCTGTTAAGACAAAGAATAGAGTATGACATTGGCGAAAAAAATATTTCAATATGTTGTTGGCAGAGGAAGTTATGACCGTTTGAATATCGGTAAAATATGACATTTTTCATATTTCGGCCTTACGCAACTAAAAACACGTTGAACTTTCTTCGGTTATTTATACATTATTTTAAAGTGCTTACACTTGTCTTTCAAACAACACTACTTTTGCCGTGCCAACTGAAATGTACAAGCTGTTTTTGGACCTCAAAAACGCTAAAAAACGTCAAAAATGCCCTGTTTTGAGGGCCTTCACTGACCTTACGGCAACAACTTACCACAAATTTAACATTCTTTTTTGTAAAGTTTCAACCTTCTATATTCCATATACAAAAAGAAAATTGGAGTTAAACAGTTCCTGGTAAGAGTTTTGGCTCACAGCAATTTCCATGTCCTGAAAATCCGCTTATTTTTTGATGTCGCACCTTCAAATTTAGGGATTCATAAAAACTAAACAACTCAACTTTTGAGCAAAACATTCTGGATTTGGTCTTTCAATAAGATAATAAACATTTGGTAATTTTTTGGAAAAAATCTGAGAGGTCATGAATCACAGGCGTGACACTCTCTCAGATTCTTGCTCTTAAGAATCTCGCGGCAAGCAAAATACCTAAACTTTTGTTGACAATCAATGATTTACCGAGACTAATGAGCTAATACTTTTTAAAGCTTTTGAAGGTAGCTTAATGTATAGATTTTTAAAAATCGTATAATAGCCTTTATATGGGACATTTTTTTATTTTTTTACTTTAGAAAAAGACTCTAAATTTTAACTCTTTCAAGGCTGGAGGTATAAAATATGTGTCTCCCATTTTCTATTACTTCAATTGCTTGGTAAGTAATTTTTTAAACAAACACTAAAAAAGTTTCCCACAAATTTCAATATAGTGATTTTAAACATGCGCCTAACAACACGTTAATAACCAATAAGGTTTTTTTTTTTTGAAAAAAAAAAAGCATTGTACAGGTAAGGGTTTTTTTTTTTTTTTTTGTAAATACCAAGAGTTAATTGATTCTAGTTTTCAAAAGCAGCAACTTTCCAGAAAACGTATTCTTCCAGGAAGAAGTTAAAAATCAATGTGCGATTCGTGAGTCTAACAAACAGTTAGCCATAGATTTTGAATTGCAACAAATAATTTAGAGGAGACTTTGGACTTGATAACACACAATTTTGGAAAAGTAAAGCATTCGAAAAGCTTAAGTAGAATTAGCAGTTGGTGAGGGCAATTTTTAGAAGTTGATAGCAGAACACTTCTCACAAGTCTTTTTTTTAAGTTTTCACTGTTAATAGGGGGTTTTACTTCAGTTGTAGATTTCTTATCGAAAAGTGAGGGAATCACAGTAAACAATAAGTGTAATAAGTAATGTATGTGAGTAATCACATTAAAGGACACTTGATCCCGGGTCAAGTCTCTTTGGTCCGAAAGAACAAGTATCCTCAAGTATGCTTTTCAAACATAGGTATTTCAAAACTACAGCAAAAAACAAAAGTTCACAGGTTGGTACTCCTCATACTTGCAACATTGTTTCAAATCGTATAACATATCATAAAAGTAGATATGTATAGCTTAGTTTTTTCAAGGAAGCTAGCAGCGTTTATGATCCACAACCCCAAAAAAAATCTCACTTCTGAAAACTGACAATAACACGCAACCTCAAAAGCATTTGTAAAGTGGATCATTTGACTCTAAGGGATGTAAACTTACCATTGCTGCTCGGTATTGTTGGCATCATTAGAATAATTAATTTTTTCATTTTAGAAATTTGAGAGTGGGAACTAGTCTCCTGAGGGATCAAATCTCCACTCTCCATATCCTTCATTCCACGATGCACCATGAAACTAATGTCATTTTGTGTACACAATACGAAAAGAAATCACCATAATTAGCATTAAATAGAATTCATGTTTAAAATCTCTATTACTTTTTGAAATATTTTTAATGTGTTCCACTTTGTCATTGGTGAGCGAAAGTTAACTCTTTTGGGTCAATTTTTGAATGCGTGCTTTCTGTTTTTTGATGATGTTAACGTAGTTCTGTGGTTCGCTACAAATTTTAAAACTAAAATCTAACTCTTTTTAATGAATCAACTCATGAATATTAAACTACATGATGTTCAGTAGTAATGGGCTTAAATTTGTGGTTGTATGGCACATGCGGAAATCATAATCATTTATAGTTAAAATTGATTTAGTAGTTTTTATAATTTTTAGTTAAAACACAAAACAAGGAGTTCATTGTAGATCATAATATTATCTTTAACAATTTATTATTCGAATTAGTTTTCATGTTGATAAACTTAAAATATTTGACTATTTGATACATTGAATGCATCACACGTATCAGCTCTCAGTACGAATGAGTATGAATGATAAATCAAACGATTAAAAACTATTTATATCGTAATATTTTACTTTCAAACAACGGTTCCCGGCATGGAGTTGCCTTCGATAAAATTTACAAGAAGTCACTTGAGTAGACAAACTGGTTCATCATATATTTATGCATGAAATTTTCTTATGCAGTTGTTTCACTATATTCACTATATTGTAATTTCAGACGCAACTTTAGTGTTTATAGCAGGAGTGAAAAATATAGCTAATTTTGAAGTGGTCTCAAGTAAACGCTTTCTGGAAAAAAAAGAGAGAGAAAACAATAGATGTTTTTTATTTAACTCAAATTTGCGCAAAAAAAGGTACAGCAATAGAAACAGGTGTTTTCAAACGTTTGAACATTGAGACTTAATCTTTAGAAACCCCATTCTTAGCGGTCCGCTTTACCCCACATGCACCAATATTTTAAGAAAAACTTGATTGGTTAAAAATACATTACAAAATGATTTTATTTAAGTAAATTTCTTTAACGTCAAATATAAAACATTATTTTTGTGAACATTATATGTGGCTATAAGCTTTTGTCGGATATCTGTGCATCCCTAAACTCACATTTTTGCATTGGAAAAGGCGTTCCTTAAAACGCCAAAACACATTTGCGCTTTTTAACGTACGTTGTTTTATATGCTTTTATCTATTATGCTCTTGCCCGAAATATTTTATCTACCAAAAAGTAATGAAACATATTCCTGATGCTATATTTGCTTATAAAATTCAGAAGCCTCTAGATTTTATGTGAACGATCCTTATTTAATTCAAAACTAAAATATTCTGAAAGTAGAAGACATATCTTAAACCTTCACCTTGTTTCCGCTGTGTTTACACAGAAAAATAATTTTAGAAAATGATGTCAGTAGCAAAATAATCTTTTAATGATAGAGCTAAATGGATTATAATTAGAGCGTTACGGTCCATGAAAGTTGACTCGTGACTCTGAGTTTGTTAAACGCTATGTTAGAGCGTTTGAAGTTTCAGTTAAAATATTCATTCCGTAATAAACCAAAACTGAGAAAGGAAACCGAAAAAAGTTTACACCAAAATCCAAACGGAAACTCTGAAAAGAAAACAAAGGCATTCCTTCCGAATTTCAGTGAGAAATGAAAATCAAGAGTTGAAAGTCAGGAATTTGGAGGGAAGTAGAGATAAAAATTCTGGGTTTTGAAAGTCTGCCTGCATGATAGTAAATCAGAGTTACTTTTCTCTTCTGTTACGGAATATTTATAATAAATATGTGGCAAATTTGTTCTGTGAAGAAAATCTTTTTAGTTTTCAACAGAACTGGAATTTTACTAGGATTATTCTAAGAAAATTATTCGTAATAAATTTTCTAATTGTCTAACACGCTGTAGCCGTTGGTTTCATATGAATCACTCAGCTTGTGAACACTTTGCTTATTAAGAAGAGCATCCATGCTTCGAAACTTTTGCTGTGGCTCATCGTAAGGGATAGTAAAACTTTTAGTTTGGCCTTTGCCTAAATCAGCAAAAGAAAAGAAAACAAGAAATAGTTTTGAGCTACTCATTATTACTATTATTATAATCATTATTACTTTTAGCACTAGATCTTGAACAGAACTGTTCAAGAACTGCGCATTCGACTCAGACACATGAAGAAAGGCGAATATGTGTAAAAAGTAAAATATATGAAAAGGCAAATTGAAACAAGGTAAAATGCCAAAAGGCAAAATGTAGCAAAATAAAATGTAAAAATGATAAATCTAAAAATGTAAAAGCAAGTAAAATGTTAACAAAGTCAATCAGTCTAGTCCTAAACGTTTGTGACCTTCCAAAATCTGTCGTATATATTCCCAGATACTGCCCGTCCGTGAAAACAGCGCCTAGAAGTCGCGAACCATTCCACTTAAAAGAGAGGTCATGGGTTGTCGGTCGGAACTTTCCGAAGTTTTCAATTTAAAACTTGCAAATTGCTATCCTTTTGACATATTCAACTAAACTATGTATTTGAAATTAGCATCGTTCCACGTTGTTTGATACGGCTCAAAATGCTTCTTATTATTCTTCCCCTTATTGTTTATCTTACCTATCACTCCTATTTTGGTAAGATCAGAGAAGACCTGACGCATGCGTAAACACGCGGAAATATTTACCTAGGAAAATCAGACAATATTGCAAGGCGTTTTTGTAACGCGAAGCAGATATAACAGTCTCTCCTGAGCCGTTTGCGATCAGAGTTAAGAGTAGCTCATTTAGTTTTGAACGGCTAGCGGATTTCAAGTGATGCTTTTGATGTTACTGTATCTGTCCGACAGAGTGGAGTAGTGGTTAAGACGCTCGCCTCTCACGCCCAAAGGCGCAGGATCAAACCCGACTCCAGTTGGTGGATTTTCATGATGCAGAAAATTAGCAGCGTCCATGTCATATGCTTAAAAGATCCCTCGAGTACTTGTTTGGCTTATAGTATCTCTTGACAAAACTCTCGTTGCAATGGCATTCCGCCGATGGTGGTGCCACATGAAAGAGTGAATGCCAGTCTTAGAGAAAGCAAATGGGAAGAAGCTAAACGCAGCTCCATTGGAAACAATGTTACTTGTATCAATCGATGGATCATCGCAGAAGGGAGGGGTATCTTTATGGCATAGAAACTGTCCAACTACGGCTTAGGCAGTGGTTTGGAATCTTATCAAATTACTACACAGAATGAATCAATACCATCAAAAACGTAGGTGAAATTATTTTTTTCATGTGTATTACACACAGCTGGATTTTCTTTAATAACAACCTACCCTCCGCCAATTAAAACGAAATAGAGACTCATCTGAAAGGAAACACCAGATGAAGGAACTGGAAGCTTTTATAAAACAGAAGAAATAGAACGTTCGTTTTTTTACGAGGTTAAACCACCTATTTATTCTCTCCCTTCCCTGAAAAAGAAAAGATTAATAATAGAGAAAAAAAAACATATTTTCAAACAATGCTGTAGTTAGAGTGGAGAAAAAGATGAAGATTTGCAGATGTGGGGAAGAAATTCACGAAATATCTTAAGAAAAATTACAACTTTTGAGGACAAAAGCTACTTTTTTTAGTTTGAGCATGATAGCATGATTTCTACGTTTACTATTGCAGGACTATTTCATATCAGCTATCATTTGTAGTGTTTTAAAAGATTTTTTTTAATGAAAACAAAATAAATGGTATTTTTTAAGTGACGGTTTGTCACAATGACAATATGTACTCATGGTGATTTAGGCAATTAATTCCAAAGCGAATTAAGTTATTTTTAGGAATAGAAACGGCACTACTTAGTAATTTTCCTCTCATTTAACGTTAATTCCAAATTTCGATAACATAGGTTTTAATAACACAACTTCACGCAACCAACTTGAAAACATAAAAGTATTAAAAACATAAATCAACTCACGTTTGATGAATACATTAAAAAAATAACTTAACAAAAATATTAGTGTATAGCTTATTACATCAATAACAAATGAGCAATTTTATTTTGAAAAAATAGAGAAACTAACACAATTTCAAATAAAAATTGATAATTTTGGTGAAATGAAAGTATCGATATTGAAAATATCACTTAATACAAAGCATTTTCTAAAGACAGTGATTTTGGCTGTTGTGAAAAAGATCATCACCAAAAGATATAGTATATGAGTTTTTTTTTTGGTTTTGTGCTCATAATTATTTCGCAATAAATGATTTTGAATTTTAATTAATTTTTCTATTCAGATTGTTGCTTGTGTTTATCGAAATTATGAAACATACACGAATGAAAAAATTTTGTTTCCTTGAATACCCCCCCCCCCCCCAAAAAAAACATAGTAAGTATAGTGCTGAGAAAAATATATATCTTCGTTAAACTAAATGCTCTATCACTCCAAAACGCAGTACGTGGGAAACAGTTCAAGGTATTGCCAATCGGTTAACACGTAGCTTTCATCAATTACGTTTTTTTTTTTCGTTACGTATTCCGCTCACAACTAGTAATCAATCAAGGAGGCGTTTTATTGAGTATTTACTGGGCTACGCTAGCAGTTCTGACGCTTTAGGTGGTGTTTATAAACGCCGCCTCTCCCTTCACTGAAAAAAAGATTAATAATAGAAAAAAAAACATATTTTCGAACAATGTTGTAGTTTTAGTGGAAAAAAATGAAGGTTCGCAGATGTTGGGAACAAATTCGCGAAATATTTTAAGAAAAATTACAACTTTAGAGGACAGAAGCTATTTTTTTGGTTCGAGCATGATTTCTACGTTTATCAATGTAGAAGAACTGTAAAGGTGTCTAGAATAAATATCTGTATCAATGTTTGATTGTTTGTGCATCCACATTTAAATTATAGAGAGGAATAAATAGTGAAAAAGGTCTACCAAGCCTTCACTTCTGTCTGCGTAAAACTTTTTATCCGTAGTGAATAGTTACATCGATGTTTTCACCAGTGTATCTACGTTTAGTTACTAAACTGGAATAACTAACCAAAATATTTACGACATCTGCAATTAGTACCTCCGTAGTTGATTTTATCTGCAATAAATTATTACAGTAACAATAGTTTCGAGCCTGTGGTTTCACTTTCAAACTAGAATCTAAACTATATGTAAGTGGTTGTCACCCTGTTTGGTACGAACCCCTAGTGGCGCGATAACTTGTACACAGCAAAAAATGAACTGTTGTTTTTACAATAATAATAACTGTTGTTTTTACAATATTTTACAATACTGACAGCCGAGGCTCCAATACCACTGCAAAAAGCACAGCAAAACTAGCAATTTTACAGTTTCTTACTGTAAAGTTAGCAATTTTACAGTTTATTGCAGTAAAATTTAGCTGTATTATACTGTAAAAACAACAGTATAATACTGGCAGCAGAGATTCCAGTTTAAAACTGTAAAATGCACGGTAATAAACTGTCAAATTAGCAATTTTACAGTTTATTACTGTAAAATTAGCAATTTTATAGTTTATTACTGTAAAATTAGAAATTTTTACAGTTTATTACCACAAAATTAGCTGTATTATACTGTAAAAACAACATTCATTTTTTAGCGTACAGGGGGCACGAGCGTAAAAAAAACTAATTTCTGAGAATTGAACATGTTTCACTAAAAGCAAAGCAAAACAAAACATATAATATGCAATGATGCATTTACATTATTGATATAAAGTATATGTGAAAAGAGGAGGTTATATGAATACTGCATTCTATTTAATACTTGTCTTATCAACACTAAGTAAAAAAAAAACTAATAAAATAAATTTGAATGCTCCTTTTTCTTGCAAGATTTATGCTCCATAGCTCAATTTATTTACCAAACGTATTAACTTTATCCTACGTATTCAACAAATGCGTATTTGTTCCTTCGAGTTGAAAATTAAAGGTGGTTAATTTATTTTATCTATATATATTTCTTCTTCTACCAGATAACTATTTATGACGTACAATTTTCTTACCGCCTTTTGGCTTCCGTTTGGTTTCCTTCCTCTGGAAAAACTATGGTTTCCTTTCTAAATTCATAAACCCGTTTAAACTTTTTTTATCGTGATAAACATGTTTTTTTAGGGAGTAGTTTTTTTAGGTCCTAGTTTTTTCTAGGAATTGAATAAAAACCTATTGAACTCTAAAATTATACAATCTAATGAGTCAGAATTTATTATTTTACTTTAAAAAAAGTTCAGGGTTTTGACAAAATTTTTATTAACGGCTCTATTACAGTTTTATGTCCGAAATACTCTAAATGAGTCATTACTTATTGTGTTATTTAATGAATAATGGGGTGAAAATCATGATTGAAAAGTGGGTTGCGAATACCCGAAAGTTGTGAAACACTCCTTTATACTAAAAAAACATGCGCATAGGTTTCTTGTTGAAAATATTTACACTTTTGTTTAATGTTCATTTTATTTGATTTAATGTAGTTTTTTTTTTTTTTTTTTAATATGATTTTAAACTGAAATGTCCTGGAAGAACTAAGTCAATGTGGTTGAATACAGTAAATAATGTTAAAAATGAGTAATTTGTGTTTTTATTTATAGTTATTATATTACAATAGGGTACAATGATCGATAAACAGATGAAAATTCATTGCAGTGAATAGTGGTAATTTTCTTTTAGAAAACACCATGATTTGTACATCTTTTTTTACCAAGAAGTACACGGCAGTTGAAAGAAACTTCCTCCACACAAATCTGAAGCTCTAACGAATAATCCGTTTAACCAATCGATACGAAATTTCACATGGTATTTGAAGATATACGCGAGATATTGTGCTGATTTTAAGCAACGCAGTGCTCGTGGTTACTGTTACAGTGGGAGAATTTTTGAATTTTCGAGCTGCAACCTTAATTATTTCCCTGCGTAAATTGATCAGCATACTAAAAAAAAACCAAAAAACAAAAAAACAAAAAAAAATCCGTTCGAACTATTGACTCAAAAATGAAAATTGAAGGTGAGCATTTGAAAAGAAGAGCATTATAAAGGACAAATGTCTAAATGAGAGAAGATCAGGAGATTTGACTAACTTTTCATGATTCACAAAGCTGGGAGGATGTAGAAGCACTAACTATAAAACACCACATGCAAAGCATTATTTGTAGAAAAACCTTTAATAAATAGTATGAAAACAACAAAGATTAAAGTGAAATTTAATGCTCCTTTAAAATCAATGTAGGAAAATAGATATTTATCATGTCCTGCAATGCTTTACATTTTATATACTATTAAAAAAATAAATTCTAAGAAATCATCCAACTTTCGTATCAAATATGATTTTTTTAAACTGTTTGTGAATAAGAGAATAGAATGCACAACTTAACCATCTAAGTTCTATAATTTCCTAAGTCAGGTGTTTGTATAAGGCATATAACGCGGGAGAGAGAGAGAGAGAGAGCAAATTTCGTTACACTCTAATCGTTACGACACCATTAGTCGTTTTTCAATACGCTGATAAATTTTCATAAAGGAAAAAAAATAATATTGACGCCTGGAATTTATTGAAACTCCTTAATTGTAACCGTAACTGTGCGATCTGGGTTGTTTGAAATCATCACAATCTAGGGCGCATATTTTCAAACAATTGCGTCTAAAATTTATTTGCGACTAGCTCCGTGGCGCGCCGCCGTCCTTTATACCTTGAGAATAAAATTTATGTCAAGTAACGCGTGTCTACAAAAGTCCCGATTAGAGTGAAGTCAACATTTTGCGCAGTACGAAAAATTAATCAATCGCCAAAAAAGTTTTAAATCCCCACTACAGGAAAAGCAAAAGCAAGAATTTTATTTGTTTATGTTCCAGAACAAAATGGCAACACCTTTTTGTTATCAATAATTTATTTCAAGCTATTTTATTTCTTTCACGCTCATGCAGACGATTTTTATAAATCCAATTTAAAATGGATATTTTTTCCAAATTTAAAAACACCCGTATCTTTTTTCAGGGTGGAAATAGCGATTAGTGGTTTTGAAAGTCTTCTGAAGGAAACATACCTAACAGGTATTTTTTGCGTTCTTTCGGGTGAGACCAAGCTCGAGAAGATCCGACAAGTATTTCGCTAGATAGAGCCATTTTGAAGTCCTTTATTCGAAATTCGAACGGATCAGTACTTTTTTCCCGCTCGAAAACCACCCTATGATCCTTCCCGTGTGCCCAAGTATCTCCCTCCCAAATTTCGTCCAGATCCGACGTAAACTGTGGATTTGTATATGGTGCACACACACACACACACACACACACACACACACACACACACACACACACACACATATATATATATATATATATATATATATATATATATATATATATATATATATACATATTCTTTGTTTTATTTATATGGATTTAGGGCTTCAAATATAGTGTGCGTTTATTTTTCAACATCCTGTTCTTCTCGTGTTTCGAAACAAACGGTCGTTAGTAGTGATTTTCACTTTTAAAATTTTGTTTCATAATTCAATGTCCAATAATCCATTTTGACACCAAACTTTTTGAAACAAAAAATTATTTTACCATCGTAATTTTAAATCCATTCGTCTTTTTTTTTTTGTTAAATTTATAAGTTATGCAGAAAGCTTAATCTATTTGAACTACTTTAAAATCGAGCTTCAGTAGAAAATCTTGGCAACTAATACGAAAAAGTTGGTTGCTAGTGACGTTTCATTTTTATATTCTAGTCTCGATTCCTGCTTAGAACAAATTTGAACTATTTTACTATTGTAACTACCAAATTATTTAAAATGAAACTTATAGTTTGAATAATTAAAAATAAATAAAATTCACACACCGACACCCACCCACACACATAACTCTTTTAAAATTAATGTAGGAGAATATATATTTGTCTTGTTATGTAACAATTTTCATTATTTTTCAAAAAGTTCTGGAAAATCATCAGAATTTCACATGAAATAGGAAATTTCTTTAATCGTCTGTGAATGAGGGCTGAAAATACTCAATTAAATTATCAGAACAATTGTAAAACTTTTTATCGTTTGTGAGTGAGAATAGGAAACACTGTTTGAATGGGAGAGCGCGGAGAAAGTGATTTTTATCACGATATTTTTTTCATATTTTGCTGATTCACTGACAGACAAAGATAAACATTTACTTGTTTCTGAGTGTCGATTTTGTTATCTCGGGTTTATCTCAAGTGTTACTATTTTGCCTTGAAATATTGTGTGAGGTTTTAAAGGGTACCACGTTTTATCGGAAGAAAAAACTTCTTTTTTTCCGCTAGATGATTGTAAATTGTAGGAAATTAAGGATTTTAGTCAATGTAATATTGAATGTTTGATAACTAAAGCTTCCTTGCAAAGCGTGAGCTACACGTTTGTTTAGTCTACTTGTTCTCCATTGCGCAGTTTTTGATAAAATAAGTTAATTTTCATGAACAAAACCGTATTTTGTTCAGGAAGTTCTAATTATCATACCGTCGAGCAATGTTTTTACGAAGCTCAAAGACGCAACTAAAACGCTGATTTTACACTAACTGGATAATACCCGATTAATTACATTGTTTTTTAAATCAAAAAACCATTTTTAACAAATTATTAATATATATAAAACTATGTATAGTTATTATTCATATTATATACATAATTATGATTACATTGTATCTACTATTGCAATTGCTACAAAATTTGTCGAAAAAAAAATTGAACGAATACTTTTTTTTTTTTTTGCAATGAATCCAACGGAGCAAACATACAAGGCAACTTCGTTTTGGTGAATATAACAACTGAATAGTTAACTTTCAAAAACACGCGATGAGCAATCTTAGTGACTGATAAATATCAAAACACTTGAAATTATAAGAATTTCGTATTTTCCCTTACTTCACTGAAAAGTACATTTTTAAAACATTTTTTAAAAAAGTTCACGGAAAAAAACCCAAAAATATATAAAATATTTCATTAAATATTGATAAATGATGGTAATTTTTCATCACTCGAAAAAAATGTGGGTCAGTCTCAAATAACATTAGAGTAGCTCGCCTGGTTCGAAGAAAACCTTTGTTCATGAAACAGTTCCCAAGAGGAATTCATTCCCGTATTTCATTTTATGACTTGAACATTTTTCTTTCAACTCTGAAGGTTAAAAAATTTAATGTTCTTCGGGGATGTATCATTCTTACATGTCTCCTGACCTTACGAAAATATTTTATTATTGTTTTTTTTATTTACTTGCTTGTTTACTTATTTATTTTTTGAACATAATTTAATGAAAGTAACTATTGACTTAAAACGTGTACAAGAAGGGAGTTTTTATTTCCTAATTCTAAAATAGATAGTTTTTCATTGCTGAAAATATGTCAAGTGTTTATGAAGTAAATTCAAATCTTACGGCTATATTTTTTCTCTTTTTCAAAAAAAAAAAAATAAAAAATACACAAAGTAAATTCTTGGCACAACACCGACGAATGAAGTTGCTTACTCGATGTTACTGTTTATTATAATTTACTGATTCTGAAATTCGGAGTGCTCTCCCCCCTTCCCCCCTCTAACAACGCAAGCAAATTATTCATTGGCATAAACAAAAGGCCACCTGCTCGAAACGAAAGAAAAAAAAACTGATTTTGGCAGTCAGCCAACACTTTTTATCTTCATTTACGTTCCGTTTGCGAGCTAAAACTTTTCCAAAAGCATCAAAATGCAATTAAGACGAACGAAAAGTTTTCCGTACAAATGTAGTTCCAAGCTTATATGCAGCTCCAAGTTGTAACCTTGAAACTAGTATGACAGAACAATAAAAATGCGTAACGAAGTACAATCGAATTCGTTTATTACGAGCACAGATTTTACGAAAATTCGGATCAAGCGAGAAAATCAGAAATATTTGGTTGGTACAATGTAAAATCTACGGAAATATTACTCGTTTTCAACGAGCAACTCTCGGTCATAGCGAGCAAATATTTATGATATTAATAAAATATTTGTTGACTTTCACTTCTCCTGATTAATTAATTCTTTCTATGAAATCTCCTTTAATACTCCGAAGTTGAAAAATTTGAAAAAGAAATAAAAGCAGACGGATGAAAAATTGCAAGCGGAACATACGCCATTGTTATTGAGCTCGAATCCTAGGGGATAAATGACCATGTTTTTCGGGCCATTAGCTATTTCCAAAACACTAGAGACTATAAGGCAGTTCAGAGCAAAATTAATCAACTTCTTCTCTCATAAATAACATAAATAAAATTATAACAAAAGCAAATATGGATAAATTATAATTTTTCCCCTGAACCCTTCTTTTAAGAGCACTCGGTTATAACAAGCAAAATACCGTGTTTCCTTCATGCTTGTTATAGGCAAGTTCGACTGTATTTCTATGCGCCTCAATTAGCATATTACAGCATGATGTTATAGATTTAACGACTTCTTTCGTCAATTCAAACCTACCTATGCAGAAAGATGTTCCATGGCGTGGAGACTCAAGGAAGATACTTTTAAAAAATTCGAGTTCTCACTAGGGCTTGAATTTCGGAGGGGGGAGGATGAAAATCAATAGTTTTGGTTAGATATTTTTTGATTCAAAATAATTATTCTGCAACAATTAAAATTTTAAAAAGTGATAATTTAATGGACTCTGAATGTTGAACAGTATTAAGTATTGTGCAATGGGTTTCGTCTCCTAAATACTCCCTTTTCATGCCACCGAATCAGCGAAACAGAGGTAGCGCAACCCCAAATGCTTTTTTTTTTGTACACATTTTGTCCTTCTACGAAAAGGGACTTCCAAAATTAATAACGCTAATAAACAGAAAATGAAGCAAGGTAAATATATGGCAAGGAATTTATTGGTGTTGTTTCAAGATCAATGGACTTAAATGAAAAACCTCGGATATGCAAGCGCGATGACTCTCCTCCTCGACCAACAATCGGTAAACGTGGAACCCAAAACACTGAAAACATTAAATCAGTAAGGAAAACTTTCCAGCCGTATCAAGAACATAGGGCCGGTATGGCATTTTGTTCCGAGTAGGAGCTGCAATCATTTCAAGAGCTGGTATTATTTCACGAAGGTGTGTAACAAACATTGTAAATCGAACAAAATTCGTCACAAAAGAACTAAAGCAAGAACCAGTCTATCACATCAGCCAATCGAGGAAAATTATGACCGCATCCAGTTTGGTTCGCATTTCGATGGTCGCAGAAACAAGACTTTCACTGGAAGATAGGAACAGAAAAGGTGTAATCGAATAACACATAAGCTTAGTTAAAGAGTCTGGCTCTAAGTATATCGGCCACGAACCTGTAAATTTCGAAAAATTACAAATCATTGGGAATACATTGTAAATATGTTGTCATCCGTTGATAATGATGTAAGAAAGTTTGTTGCAGTCGATTGCAACGAAATTTATGTCAACGTAGGAGTCAAAATACGTGTTTTTCGAAATATAGAACTGATCTTACGCTACAATGGTTGTAGTGCCATTTACACGCGAATGAGTTTGCATTGCGCCATCTTTTCCCTCGTGTGGAAGGTACTACGACTGCAAATAGAAGCTTCACTGATGGAGTAAAACGTTGGCTATATGCGGGAAATTATCTGCTGTCACATTCGTGCCTATGGAATGCACGCTTTGTCAAGTGGTCAACAAAAAAGATCTAAGCACCAAGCAACGGTACCCAATGGAAATTAGAGAAGCCAACAACTTCGGACATTGCAGCGAAGGTCTGTCCACGAGAAACCCTGGAAATGTTGGCTATTCGAGGTGGACAACTTCAAACTGAATTTTCAGATTCTATATAGCATTTGGTAATCCACGCACAAACACAAACACACATTTGAAACTTTAGTAGCAATAACCATATTCGTCGTGAAAAATATATACGTGTGGTAAGAAATGCGTGTGTTTGGCCTGTGAGTTAGTGCGCAAACAGTGTCTTTTTAACGTACCTGGTACCCCCCCCCCCTCTGTAATGAATTAAAAATATTTCACTAATATTAATTGAATCGGTATTTATGTAACCTTACACAAGAGAACGCAAAAAATGTAAAATCTTAGGCACGAGAAAATCATCTTAGGACGGAGACAAATTAGTTTTTATAGTTGACAAGAAAATTAATTGCAAAGTTGCTTCTAAAAGAGTCTTGTTGTGAAAAAAACTACTCGGCAAGGTGCTTATTTTAGTTACCGAGTGTTGGAACCCGCGATTTGTTTGGGTCTGTGAGTGTGCACACACACACACACACACACACACACGTATATACACATAAATATATATATTACTTTAGACAGGAAGGTTTTTATTCGGTGTGTTTTACCTGCGGCATTGTGTTCAGCAAAAACTTGGAATTGGATCCCAGTCATTAAATTTTCAGAGACAGGCGCAATAACAACTTAGAAAAAATGTAGATGATTGTTTCGCCTCAGGAGCAAATTATGTCCCTTTCACTTTGGTATACGGGTTTGCGTTTTCCTACTAGCTCGAGCGATTCTTTTTTCTTTATTTATTTATTCATTTTCTTACGATGGGAGGTGGTGCTACTTGGCGTGAGCCATTAAAAGACGATTTGTCTCAGAATTATTGTTATTATTATTTAATTTATTATTACTTTGAAAAAAAATTCTTTGCCATTTTGCTGCAATGAGCAGTCTCCTTCAGTGACTCTTAAGCTCTGGTTAGGATAATGCTGTTTAGGATATTTGAAGTTGATTTTGAGTTTGTTTTTCATAATGTTTCAGGACCCCCCCCCCCCTTCCCATATTGGGTATAAGAATAGTTATAGTTAGTCTATCAGTAATTGGCATATTTGTCTTGTGTAATCAGTATCAAGTTTGTATTCAATATTCTAGGAGAAACAATACTGAACTGTTTTTGCATTTAAATTTTTGTAGTGTTTCTCTCTTTTGAGACTAACATTGAACCTTTTCATTGGATAGAATTTTTAGGCCCCGTTTATGCATCTTCCGCCTTCACAACGGGTTGGAGCGGGAGGCGGATAAATGGGGAATTTAGGATGTGTTGACAAAAAGACCCGTTTTTGGAAGATCACGCATTCTACTTTACGTTCCCATCGTTCAATGCGCTAACGTTCCCATCATTCCATTCGGTAAGTTTTTTCGCGCGCATGATTATATAAAAAAACTATTAAGTAGAAATGAAAACAATCCCAACAAACACGATAGAATTAAATCGCCCGCCGATCGCCGATCAATAAGTGTTAAGTAAACACACAAGGGGAGACACGTTACCACGCAATGCATTGTGGGGGTAAATCAGGCAATAATTCCTCGTTGGAGGAGAAAATTTCCTACCCCATTGAAGCCGGCTTGAATCCGGGTTGGATGCAAAAAACTGCCTTATTTCGCGCGAAGCCGGGTTAACTCCGGGTTGAATCCAGGGCCTTATTGGTTCACAATTATTTCTTAGCTTTTTCGGTCCACATTAGGCCGAGTTTTCGGGATTGTACTACATTTAAAATTTATTTTAAGTAATTATTTTTATAAAAAATCTTACAATTAAAGTATAACTGCTTTTCAAATTACCTACACTGGTAGTCAAAAATTATAAGGACAAAGGGGAAATCGCCAAATCTTGGCTACCGTTGCCTGGAACATTAAGCAAATTTTATGGCAGTAAACTATTTGTAAATGAAGAATATTTTAATCAGCTTTGATGCAAATGTATGGGAAATTCATATTCATAAAATGCATTCTGGATTATTCTGGATTTGGACAGCCCCCTCCCCCATATGACTTGGACAAAATTATAAGGACAACTTTTTTTTTTTTTTTGAGTTCTGAAAAGCAAAATTTGCATGCTTTTTGTTCTGCACAAGGCACTACTTAACGATATAAATGCTTAGTAAGCGATTGGTATCGTCGCATTCTATTTTTGCAGTTATGCCACTAAGCTAAACTTTCGGAGTTGGAGAAATGAAAAGTGGTTGCGCTTTAAATTTTAGGACTAACTGCACGTCAAATTGCAACGAAGGTGAATAGATCGAAAGCGGTTATTTATAATTTCCTGTAAAATTCCGGCAAATATGGAGGGCAGAGGCGAATAGGCAGGCCAGCTTCCGTTTCTGATCGTGTAAAAAGAATGACAATAAGGCCAACTTGCTCCAAAAAACTGACATCGACAGAAATTAAACGAGAATTAAACATATGGTGTGGTAGTCGAACTGTCCGACGTGTTTAACAAAACGAAAAAAGTTCCACTATGGAAAACTGAAGTCACGACAACCTCTTACAAAAGTTCAAAAGAGATTGGGAGTGCAGTTCGCCAAAAAATACAGCACTTTGTGGGGGAAAATGGGATGCTTTTGTCTTTTCTAAAGAGAAAGGGTGTAAACTGGATGGACCAAACGTTTTTCACTACTTCTAGCATGACTCCCTTAAAGAAAAGAAAAATTTTCAAAGCGTTACATTTGGAGGTGTTTCATTGACAGTATGGGGAGGTTTGGCGTAAGATAGAACTACTGCCGTAGTTTTTGTGGAAGACAGAATGATTTCTGAGAGCTATATTGACATACTTTTAGATAATCTTGTACCAAATGGACCGCTAATTACGAGCGAGCGGAGACTAATTATTTCAGCAGGATAATGCTTCGCTGCATGTTTCTCAAACTTCAAAATCTTGGTTTGAGGCTAATTTTGTAAAATAACTTGACTGACTGGCCAGAATCCACGATCTAAATCTTGTGGAATATTCTGTGTTGTATTCTAGCCCATGAAATTTACCACCATTGTGGTCGAGCTTCTTCCTTGCATAAAGGGAAATAAATAAATAACCCTCTCCGGTAAGCGATTTTTTCTCTCAAATTTTTACTGGTTCTAGAGTCAAAAGAGGTGAAAAACGCTCGTTTAGAAAATTTCCTACCATTTTTATAACTTAATTAGTTTAATATGTTCAGAAACTCTTTCGAATTTGCTTAATATAAAGAAAGTCTCAATGAATACGTGAAAGAAATATTACAAATAAAGTTTTAATCATCAGTATAGTAGAATGGTATACGTAGATATGATTGACAAATATGTAGTATTTGAGCAATTATTGCTGAACTAATAAATTTCAGAAAGAATTTTGTGCAAATATGTTATTCAATTCGATATTATAAAAAGTTGTTTTACAAACTGATATGTATCGATTTCTTGGAAGTTTACAAATCTGGTTTTAGCATCTGAAATTTCAATGATTACCTTTGATAAATTTGGTTAAACTTAAAAATGAACGCACTTAAAAATGAACCTTTAAATGTATTTTTTTTTGTGTGTGTATGGTAATGGAGACAAAACCAAAAAAACAGAATCACATTTAATGTATTAGTTAGTACAATTACACAGTCACGTACCTTATAAGGTCATTACATAAAGTCATCACCATGATGTAAATATCATTTCTTTCTCAAAATTTTGATTTTTACTCAAAAATATAAATGTCACAAGAATGCACAGTTCATGCTTAGGGGCTGCCTGGAAAATGATGTCCAACTTGTTTTTAAAATTTTTAACTCCCGTACCCCCCCAGTCACGATGTTTTACTTTTCCCCATACATTTACCATCTCATTTTCTCACACGTCACACTACTTTTCATAAAGATGTTTTTATACCACAATGCAAGGTGTCACATTTCTTGTTACGCTCTCCACCCCCCTTGTCGCAATATCACGAACCCCCTTCCCTCTTCAAAGCGTGACATCATTTGTGGGCAGCCCCTTATACAATGGTATATCGATCAACATTCTCTTCAGTAAACGAATCCAATAACAAATCACCAAAATATGATCCACAAACAATGTTCCCTCGTTACAAAATATACTTAAAATTATGGCAGCCATCTTGATTCAGATAAAAAGGAACAACAAATATGCAAATGCATGGACGTGAGATACATGTAAATAAACATTTAACGAGTCAAAGTCTCAAAAAGCAGTTAACTGGGATATACTCTTCTCAAAGTAACCAACAAACATCCTAACAAAAAATCATTTGATGAAATGCTCTCATTGCGTCATACTTAAACCCAGCTTTCTGGAAGGAGTTCAGTGACACTTAAATGCACACAAAATGTTTGAAGATGTTTAAGATTGATGTATATGAATTGTTGATGGCGGCATCACACTGCTGATTCTGAGTTGGCAGCAGGCAACTCGTTTGGCTGAGATTCACCTTCAGGCACTTCGTCGTCGTTGAAACGAACGCTTGAAGCTTTGTAGCAGACAACACCGTCCACAACGAATGCTCCAAGCATGATGATAGCTGTTAAGCCATGGAACAACATCCGGAATTTGACTGGATCGTACAAACGACAAGCTCCTGGTTCTCCGCAGTTGTCTTCCCAAAACAGGCATGCAGAGTCGACCACTGCTCCGTAAATTACCGGGCATGGAACATTACCTGTAAGGAAAACAAAGTTACTGATCTGTTTTTGAAACCTGTACTGCTAATGCACTGATGAGCCAGAACATGACTTCACCTATATTGAGGAGGAGGGTGGGGATAACAGAATATAAAGTATGGTAGATGCTTAAAAAGGTGATTACACTGGACGACACCTTCAACATAAGATAAAATTAATATTTCAAGAAAACAACGAGCCACATACGAAGGATTTGTTCAAACTAATCCATAAAGATTACCAGATATTCGTGGGCCAAAGGATAAGTTATATAGGTGGCATGATGGTTTCTTGGCTATGGTGAATATATATATATATTTTTTTTTTTTTTTGCATGCCTTATCGAAAAGTTGGATTGTACGAGAGTATATGAATATATTTTCTATTCTGCACATTTCCATGAATATGGAGAGTTAAGTCACAATCTTATCAGGTTTTTATTTTTCGTGACAATGAGATCTGAGAGTATTGTTTAATTTATGACCAGCCACTTAATGAAAATCAAAAATTATGGCATAAAAACATAAAAAATCCCCTGCTTGAAAATAAAGCCAAAAAGAAGGAAAAATCTAATATGAATAAAGCAACGTGCAGAGATATTTCTCGTATTGAGCAAAAATTAGTGCCTCATGACCTAAAGAAGAAAAGCTTAGGTAAGATATAAACTGTCGAAGTAAAAATAAAGAAATAAATTTAAAAAAAAAGGCCGGCAGCATGTATTTGTCAATTATTTAATTTCATTGCGACAAGATGGAAAATAAATCAATCTTAGTAGCCATAGTTAAGAAAAAAATTGCTTTTCCCTCTGCTACACATACTGGAGTTACTGCTAAAACTAGGTTTAACCTTCGTATTAATATATTCTTTAACTTTCCAAAATCAGCGAAATTGCATAGAAATAGATCAATTTCTTAGTATGAAGGAAAGTCGACTACGAACAATTTAACAGATTTTAGCATAATTTATTTAGCGTTCCACAAGGCCCCGGTTTCTTTAATACATACCAAATAATCCAATAGCAAAGGATATTAATCCTAGAGCCATGGCTTTATCTTCAGGCTCCACGCATCTATAAAGAGAAAGAAGTATGAGACAAACGTGTATTAAACTGATAACACAGGCCAACGATGAAAAAACTTTTTTAATGAAAATACCTTATTCTTATGTTGTTTAGGTTGCTGAATCCAAATATGATGCTTAAAAAGTTGTATCACCCACCATTTATTCACATTTTATAGTTACATTCATGAAATAAAGAAACATTTTTAGAATTTAACAGCTTTTTCATAGTTAAGATAACATGAAAAAATAGGTCTAATGAACAAAGATGATGTTGGCAGCACTGCTGAAACACATGCTACAACATGATGGGGGATTACTGTTGGTCACTTCACCGGGAAGTTCAGCAAGCTATTCATCGCAGGAAAAGCTACACAAGAAACTTCAAGGAAAAAAGGGAAAGAAAATATAAAGCAATTCCAGTTGACAAGTGAACCTTGTATCATCACATAAAATTACTATTCCAAGTATTTTACTGTAAATACAAACCATTTTTACGATTCTACAGTGTTTCATTGATTTCCCTATATACTGTAAATGGGTATTAGACTATATAATAAAATACATTTTGCTTGGAAACTAAGGGTGATACATAAAAACTACAAGCATATTTGGATTCAGCACATAAAAATCTATCAAGATCAGCTATTAAAATTAAAAAAGTTTTCAAAAAGGTTTTTTTTGTTGGCCTGTGTAATTATTAAAAGAGTTACTCAAACAAACAATATTATATTCTTGCACAGTTATCAGTTTTAATGAGGATAAGCGATATGAAAATTAAACGAATATACACGAAACTCGGAAATCATTCTAAATATTTAATCTAAAAGTAAAATACTTTGAATCTGCACACTAAAGCTACTATCTAGGGAGAGGTTTATTTCTACTATACTATTAATGTTTTTAAAAATTGATTATACCTTATTATAAGGTAAATATTTTTGCCTAGCAGGAATAATTTGAAGCAGCTAGAAAAGACCTATATCCAGCAGTGGATTTAGGGACGTCATTTCAAGTTTCTCCAGGGGGGGGGGGGCAAAGGGTCCAAACACAATGCAATTTCATCGGAAAACACAAAAAACCACGCCCACGTATATGTAAATACATTGATTTCTCAAAGCCAGGGGGGGCAATTGACCCCCCCCCTGCCCCCCTAAATGACGGGCCTGAGTGGATTGCCTACGGTTGTTATTGATGAGGATGATGATTTTTGCTTTGAAGTACTTCAAACAATAAATGCTTTGCTACATAAATGCAAATATATGAATGGTAAAAAGATTATTATTTTCTTTTAATAAGTTTTTGAAAGAAAAAAAAGCATTTTAAAAGAAAGAAACATGTATTGTATATAAAAATTATTTCAAACGTTTGAAATTTTGGTTTGTTTACAGAGATTATTTATTCATTTCATTTTATTTTATTTTAGAACTGATTATTTGCTGCTTTAGATATGCTGAGGCATTCTAAAAAAACGTAAAATCAATATACATAAATTTTTGAAGTTAATATATTAAAAAATTAGTACAATAACCAGTGGTTGGAAAAACTACATTTCTTTTGTAGCGAACTACAACTACTTTGTTATAAATGTAGTTAACTACAACTACTACTACTTTTTTGAAATGTAGCGACTACAAACTACTTTTGAATTGTAGTCGCTACTTCGCTACTTTTTAAAGAATAAATAAATAAAAAGCATGTACCGTTTGAGGATTGACCGAAAACATTCGAAAAGTAGTTTACATTAATAAATTAATTCATTTGAATATGTAATAGAACTAAGAATTGTATTTTAACTTATTTTTTACTTTTCCTTTTTGTTCCCTTTTTTTTTTGCTAAAATTTGTCCTTTTTAGACTTTTTTTTTACAATTTTTACGAATATTCGCCACAAGAAAGGGTTCAAAATGTAAATGATTGAAAGAATTCAGCCTTCATTTTTTCTTTTTTTATTTCTTGCCAGGAAATATTTAGAAACATGAAAATTATATGAAGGAATATAAAAATCATGGTGCCAAATAAACCAATGATATCAAACAGATAAAATGTATTTCGTCAAAATGATGTGTCTAAGGTTCAGCTCATATTTTTATGATTCTTATTTCTCATTGCGTCCACTGCTGTACTCGTGCAAAATTTGCACCAGTCAGAGTTAATTAAACCTTGTTTTTTTCCCTTCATTCTCTGTTTTTTTCATTTATTAATTTTTTTTTTAAATTTAAAAGTAGTTTCCAGAAATCGCTACAAACTACTATTTTTTTGTATTGCGCTACTCATTACTCTACTTTTTTTTAAAAGTAGTACGCTACACTACAAACTACTAAAAAATGTAGCTACTACAGTAGTTTCGCTACTTGTAGCGCGCTATTTGCGACCACTGACTTTAGCTAAAAAGTATAGCATCCCCCCCCCCCCCCCACCAAAAAAAAACTGTTTTGAAAAGAATAAGTCCAAAAAATATTAAATAATTTTGAAATAAATCTTTACCTTAGAGTTAAAAGCATGGAACCGACTTCAGATGTAGAGTGTATGAGAACAAAAAATGAGAATATTACAATATACCAAGTAAGGTTATTGCATTGTAATTCACAGAATCCATTTTTGGCCGTTACTCCTTCTCCCAAGCACTGGCAATCCATGTAAGTATACTGAAATATTAATTAAAAATAAGTTAAATTCAATCATACGTTGACAACTTAAAATATTTCTTTCGTTTGAAAGTTTTAGATTCGAAAATTTTAATTGAAAAGTTCAATCTCCAAGAAAGTCTATAATACTCTTTAGTCTTCTATCTTTAGTTTAATCAAAAATAGTTAATTCACTGGAAAGTTACTCTAATATCAAAGTGACTAAAATGGAATCGTCATGGAAAAATCGAATTAGTCACATAAGGGTCTTCGTTTGTTACAAAACGTCAGTCTAAAGTCATCAACAGGTTGCAGCAACGTCACAAAGGGATCTTGAGTCGACGTTTTCATAATGTTTCAAAGTGAGCGGTCTCAAAATAATTGCTGCAACGAACTTGCAGTGAAGTCACATAAAATGTGACGTCAAATCTGTCAGTGTGAGTCTTGTTGCACGTTATAATTATGTCACTATTGTGACACATGAAGTGACATACCAATAACTGGCGCCGTGACATCTTGTGCTATCAATGTAAGTATTAAAACGATGCGAGATATTTCAGTAAAATTTCATTAAAATACCTTTTTATCATTGAATTAATGCATTAAATTAATTACCGTTAAACTTTAAGCAGTTTAGAGAATGTAAAAGTTTTCTAACTAAATGGTTTTCTCAAAAGCATGACCTTTTATTCGATCGATCAAATGAATATTTCGTTAGAATGAGCAGGATCAATTTTGCATTATTTAAAGCTTGCTATAGAACGCTGTTTCCTTAAAGCTTGATTCTCAATATCTCGACGCTTTCATCAAAATGAAAGTGTCCCTGATGATGGTTAAATTATTAATTCGAAGTATTTTGCATATTTTTAAAACAAATTTACTTTAAATTTTATTGAAATCAACATAGGGTTTTTTGCATTGTATAATTTTTCGCACCGAGTGATCTGCGAATTTCGTGCGTTTCAAACATTTTGCGCCTACGAAATGCCGCCTGTCGCTCCTTTGACAAATTATGTTAAATACTTAACATCAAAACATACCTAATATTAACTTTAAAAAAAATGCAATGAACATCAGTAGATCGCAATTAATATTTGGATTGTTAATTACATCAACTTTAAATTTTTATAATAACAAAAATTACTTCTGATTAATCATAAAACCTTAAAATACAGGAACAAAATTTTGTATAATTATGTACCTTGAGCTTTAGAGGAATCGATTTTTATTGGAATCATCTGTATGTGAAAAAACATAGTTAAAATGGAAATAGCTATGCTCCGCTGCTAATAGTAGAAATATTTTACTATTTCACTTTACTCCAACTTTATCTAATCAGATTTTGTTGCAATTGAAGGGACAAGTGGATAAAAGTGATATGTGACAATTTTTTAAACTTACTTTTTACCATGGATAAAGGTTGATAAGCCCATCAGTATCATGTCCCCTTAGTCACAGAAATGGTTAGTAGCTAAAAATATGACCCCGTTTTAACCGTTGAGAAAAATCCTTTAAAAAAATAACATTTTTTTAAAAGCTTTTTATAGAAATTTTTAAAATTGTCACACATTACTTTTATCCACTTTCCCCTTCAATTACAAATGCTTTAAAGAAGGCAAAATTCCTGATTGGTTCAATAGAAATTTTATAAAAGGCAACAATTTTTTGAACTAAGGATGGAATAAAATCAAGATTTTCCTCTAATTATTTTTTTTTGTAAGAATCCATTAACTTATTTCTTTATTAAAAGCTCTGATTGAGCTAGAATTCAGCCAAGGCTTTATACAGATTATAAATAGATATGATAGATTAATTTATTCCTTAGTTATCATTATTGAAACTTACATCATCACCATCTGCTTTAACTTTGGTGCAACCAGCGACACAAGGGGAGAGATATGTTTTACCATCGGAAGCACAAATAGGAGCAAATTCTCCAAGGCGGCATTCACAAGTTGTATTGCAGGCTTGAAGAGCCGGTCCAGGTTTACTATGAAAAGAGAGAGATTAATTGAAGAGGTGCTATGAGATATCAAATAGGCTCACTCTAAAAAGCTGTTTGGAAAATCCCAAAAAACTGCTATTTGATTAATTTTTATTGAAATTTATTCTTATATCAATGTCGTTCTTGCTTCAATCACGTTGCTATTTAAAACAATTTTTTGAACTAGGGATGGAATAAAATCAAGATTTTCCTTTCCTTCTTCTTTTTTTTTTTGTAAGAATCCATTAACTTATTTCTTTATTTAAAGCTCTGATTGAGCTAGAAGTCAGTCAAGGATTTATACAGATTATAAATAGTTATGATAGATTAATTTACTCCTTAGTTATCATTGTTTAAACAAAGTATGATCACATGATTCGTCAGAATTCGTTACAAAATTCTCTCCAAAAGTTTCGTAAGAAAGTTTTGGAGAGAATGCACAAACAAATTAAGCAAATACTCTCTCATATGTACGTACGTCACATAAGGTAATATCACAAGATAAAATATAGGATAGATAAAAGTAGAGAGAGCTCTTGCTCCAAAAAGTATGACTTATTTTCTGCTATTTTAAAACTAAAAAAGTATAAGGTCAGTGCTCTATATCTGAAAACAAATCTTGTATCAAATACTAAGTGCTGTATTCCAACGAAAATACACTGAGTAAAGATAGCTGAATGCCATTGTATACCCTAGCAGCATAATATCATCGGCAGATGATCGGTCATTCATCGAAATCCGATGAAATTCTCATCGGCCGATGAGCGGATTCGATGAGTTCTCATTGGGAATTGCTCCAATATGTCTCATCGGCCAAACAGAATCCAAGCAGCAAAATCCGATGAGATTTGGAGCAATTTACGAGCAGTGCAGTCCCGTGCCGATGAATTTAGGATCAATTTTGGATGCTCGGCCTATTTTCATCTGGAAAGTTGATCGGAAGGATATCGCTCTCCGATGAAAAGTAGCTCATCGAAAACCGTGCTCGGATACTGATCAGAACGATATGAACGTGAGTTACGGGATTAGTTTACGAGGAGTTCGATGATCGGCCGAGCAAAATCCGATGAGTTGATGCTACTTGGATAGGCAGCACAGCTGGCTTCTTTTGTAGCAAAAATCATCTGCAATGACCGCATTTTAAAATACTTCTTTTTTTTTCCGTAATTACGATGTTTATTTGTATCTCAGTATACAAGCGTTCTGCTGGAACTAATGTTTCTACAATAAGTTTCAGCACCTGAAATGTAGCCTTTAACTCAAAATAGCTTTACTATACTTTAAAATTCAGAATTTAAACTGTATTTTTGATTTTTATAAAAGTTTAACATCGTTTCAAAATTTTAAACAAGATAACCCTTCAGAGTGCAATCAATAAAGTGGGTTTTAGGAATCAATAGATTTTGAGGAAATTGAATAACTAAGATTTTTTACTCAAATATTGAATTGAAGATAATTAAATACACTAACCCATTGAGAGCTAAATTGACTCCAACAAAATCATTGAGAGGACATCCGAGCCACATAAGAATGAACATGCCGATTGAATAAGCAAGGGCGGAAGCAGCAATCCATTTGGCGACAAATCTTGCAGTTGGCTTGAAAGTACGCATGAAGGAACCACTAGCGAAAATGCCAGCACCCATTACCAAAATACCAGCCATACCTAAGAGAAAGAAAAACATAATCTTTGAAAAAATTTTTAATATTCATCGAATTAGAAAGGTTATCTAAATTGCAACTGCTATGTAAATATTATATTCCTGATGACTTTAATGTTCTGGCTATTCTCTTTTATCTATTATTGTTATTTTTCCATAAATGCGTTCAGAAACTGGAACAAGAATGTGCAATTTAACAGGGTGACGTTTTGAGAAGTTAAAGCAATTTTATTTAAGGCTACAGTGGACAAACAAAATTGATTTTTTTTCAGTTATTGATTTATGTGTCTAAAACTTTTGTGTGCTTGTATTATTGCATATTTACTACATCTAAAAGCATAAAAAACACAAATTAGTGCAAAAACAATGAATACTTTTTTTCAAATTTCAAATTTAAATATTTTTTAACAAAATTTCAAAATGTTCCAGGCGTCGCAATTTTTTTTCAAACTTTGAATTTCCAGTTAATTTCCAATCATTAGGCATGATGTCACAAAACAATGCATCATATGCAATGTTTTATGAGATAGTTTATAAAAGATGGCTCAAAATAAAAATTTTCATTTGAAAAAATTCTATAAATTTTCATTTTCAGCCATCTTTTATAAACTATCACATAAAACATTGCATGTAATGCATTGTTTTATGCAATCATGCCTAATAATTGGAAATTAAGTGGAAATTCAAAGTTTGAAAAAAAATTGCGACGCCAAGAACATTTTAAAATTTTGTTAAAAAAAATATTTAAATTTGAAATTTGAAAAAAAGTATTCATTGTTTTTGCACTAATTTGTGTTTTTTATGCTTTTAGATGTCGAAAATATACAATAATACAAGTACACAAAGTTTTAGACATGTAAATCAATAATTGGAAAAAATCAATTTTATTTGTCCACTGTAGCCTTAAGAGCAAATGGTTTGATACCGATTATTGCGAGGCAAGAACGAATGATGATATTTGCAAGTATCATTCTTAAATAAAAACAATGCTGAGCAGTTGCATTATTTTAGTTTCTATATCACCAAGAATATTTTTTAATATTTTATTTTATTTTTCTGATACAATTTGTGTCATACCTTAAATTTTGATCCCCAATAACATATAGACCACGATAGACATTTTAAAACAATGTAGCAAAACCTATTGCTTTTCGGGATGGTTTGCTTTTGTGGGTTCCAGAGTCGAGCGGTAATTTGGATAAAACATATCGTGAAAACGATGTGAAGACATAATAAAATGAAAGCTACAAAAAAAAAAAAAAAAAACATATAAAAGTCATAAAAACGCAATAAAAAATACAAGGTATTGTCACAAACAACAATGCATACTGAAGATCTAGTCTTATACACAAAAATACTAAAGAGTGAAACAAACTTAAAAATAAGGTCTGACTCATCTTAGTTTGTTCATTTTTGAAAAAAAGTCAGAATAAAAAAGTCTGCGGATACAAAGGAATTGAATAAAAGTAAGTAGCTTACCCCTTGAGTAAGCTACAATACTTTAAAAAGATACGTTGTAATAAAAGTAACAGTGATTTTGGTATTATGAAGTTATTTAGACAAAAGCTAATTAAGTTGGATGGCAACTTGGTATGGGACAGAACTAAGGAAAGTTCATTGTTATTACTTTCCAAGATTTTCTTATTATTACATATTTTTCAAATCCTAAAAATTTAGTTTACAACTCTGCTTTTGTTGAGACATTTGAACTTCTGTGCATAGAGTTTTACTCATTTAAAAGTAGAAGTTTTGCTTTCATCATTAATATTGATAAAATTGAAATGAAATAATCCTAATTTTAAAATGTCACAAAATTAAAGAAAAATACTATGTGTGGTGAGAATGAGCTTAACTTTATTTGAATGGCAAGTGCGTTAAACCTTTTCCATGTTTTTTAGTTATGATTTTAGTTTTTACTCTATTTGTTATTTACGTTATCCAATCATTGTAAAATTAGGACGCGGTTTTACGTCCACGTTAACTAGCATGGCCTGTTGACATACAGCTAATTACGAAAATACGTTTTTAAATCTTTTCAAAATTGCTAAGTTTTCTATTTCAATGAATTTCTTGCACATTTTCTTTTTTTCACCCTACTAATTGAAGTCGCAAGTGAGTTTGTTAAGCGCACATATAAGGACTAATTCAAAACTTTCCTATGAAGTCTTCGACTAAAAATAACTTCAGCGTTACTTGAAACTATGCAATGAACAGGTACGTCGTAGGATTTTTTTCTTTCCCTAATGAAGAAAAAGATATTAATGACAGAGATATCTTTGTTACTGGATTTTGGCGCCAATGTTTAGTTCCTGTTGCTTCCGAAACAAAATTCATGCTTGGGGTAGGCAGAGGTGTCATTAAAATGGCTTTCCATTTACGTTGAAGAAGATACGGGAACTGAAAATCTTATTAATGACCTTCGCATCTCAAAGAAAACGTGCCAAAGGGCAAAATTGACTGATGGTTCCAAGACTTGGTTAATGTTACATCGGTTTGACAAGAAAGGCGTGTTTGATGGTTCCTTTAATAGATTTTCCGACGTTTCTGCACAAAAAATGTAGGTAATTAATCATAAATATTTAATGTGAAGGAAAACATTAATAATTATAGGTGTAACCCATTTTATTAAATAAATTATCATTTAAGTTTAACTCCTGCTTAATCTGGGAGGTGTATGTTTATGTCTTTAAAATGTCAATTGTAAAAATTAATGGTAGTTTGATGCAAAAATCTTTATTGTATCGCTGAGCTTATGAATTTTCCGATGTGGTAGGCTTGTAACAGGAAACTTCAAGTTCTAGTTAGCAATGTTCAACATCAAGTTTAATCTTCACCAAGGCCTGATTAAGACATGGTCCCGCAAATCGTGAACCTGGGCACCATAGGTTTAGGGGCACCAAAAGAGGGTTAATTCTGCTCTCTGTGTATGTACGTATATATATATTTTTTTTAATTTCTACTTAGATAATATGCTGATTTTCTTGTGGAAGGGGCACCAAATTTTTTCGGGCCCTGCGTATCACTTCGGCTTGTTCGGACTCCGATCTTATCATCTGCTTGATCTTAAATGTGCTTCTACTTTCAAGATGATAATCAGTAGAATTAATAATTGCAAGAAAGATAGACCGATAATTTGAAAATTACACGTAAACGATGAAATGAAGCTATGCTTAAACGGATTTAAAGAAGCTATCACTTTGGAAGACTTATTAGTCTTCTTTATCATAAATCATAATCAAGTCTCGATTCAGATCATAGAACGCATTTGATTTGTCGCCATGATTGTGTATAGATTGATGTCTTACTAGTCTTGTTGTCTAGATAGAAGTCGGTACGATGAAAATAGAGAATAGCCATTAGAAACAAAAAGTTATATTGGCCGGAGAGTTTGGATGCTTCCAAAACACTGAGAAAATATTTAGTGGTCATAAATTTCAAAATCTTTTAAAAATTAAAAAAAAAGAAAATAAATAAAAAAAAAAAAATAGAGAATTGAAGCTGCAAAAGTTTTTGCCCATAACTTATCATTTTCCCTTTCTTACAAAATGCTTTATTGTAGGTCAGAGGTATGAAGAAGAGTACATGAACTTTTTTAATTTATAGCAAAAATTTAACGAAGCAAGGCTTTTTTTTTCTCATTTTTATGACGTATATTACACTTTCTCCCCGCCCCTGAGACTTGGGAAAGTTGATAAACGTCTCTTTATACCAGTTACTTCTTTTCATTTGGATGGCAGGTTATTCGGAGATAATGGATGTTTTATCCCATTTAACTTCCTCCTACTTGTTTAAAACTTTTACCTCGTAGTGATCAAATCATCATCAAATAGTAATAATAACCTTACACGTAGCGAAAAAATTCAATGAGCTGTGGGAGAAAAATCGCAAGCTATTCGCCATGATTGGTCACGATTTTGTTGCTTTTGAGAAATGTTTAGACTATATTACACATAAAATTTTTAGTATTTTGTAAACCCTCTTTACTCTGGACCCCATTAAACTGGACTTCGCCTAATTCGGAGTGCAATTTAAATGTACGTACTGTGTAGATAAAAGGCTAGTCATCGCAATGGTGTATTTTGGTAGAACGTCTTTATACTTTTGTAATGCATTTTTATAATTTTCTGTTTTGCAGTTTTATATTTCATTTTTTTGGGTTCAAAATAAATTCTTCCTCCTCTTCTTTTAACTCGTGTCAAAGTCTGCCTCCTAGAACATTGCAGTACCTTCGTTGTGTATTTTATAGGACTATTTCTGTTTAAATTTTTTATTTGGGGGAAGAAAAGCTTATGGACGCCGCACAGTGTGGTCTACTGGTCAAAAATCCACCAAACTCGCTCATTTTGAGGTAGCATCTTCTATTTGGGCAAAGTTATTCTACTGTGTTGTACTACTGCCACAATTTTGAATTTTTTAACCCCTTGAATTCGGCAGTGCTCGGGATGGACCAAAGTCGAGATTTTGAAACCGAAAAAGTGTGTCCATATTTTTTCCCGCATATGTGGATCAATGCAGAGTGAAAATCGAGGAATCGGATGATATAACAGAATTTTTGGTTGCTGCAGGGCCAATGTAAACGAATTTTTTTCTATGTGTTAGTCATAAAAAATATGAACTGAAAAATCGCTCAAAATCCGAATTTAAACACTAGAACCTACCATTTTTCGCCAGCATGCGTCTGTGGACGTATTATTGTAAGCTATGAACGTTTTACATCAGGTCTGTAAGGAAAGATACCATGGACTTGAAAAAAAAAGATGTCACTTAATCAGATAACTTCATTATTGTTACTGCCCTCTAAAGTGCTGCAGTTGTCAACAAACACATAACTATTAAAAACAAGGAATGACTTTTGGAACAATATCAATTTGATATTTATTTTCAAAAAGTTTGGTTCTTTTTATGATAGCAGAATTAGTGTCTATTAATTTTTAAGTTAAGACATCATTGGTTCCGGCACTATAAGACTATAAATAATTTATGTGTTTTTATGAATAAAAAAACTCGCCTACAGTGACAGCTTAGCAAAAAACCTCATAAATCTACCTTCAATGCGAATCGTCAATTAAAGGAAAACCAAGTAATTAATATCACTTCGATTTTCTGCGCCGTAAAATGAACCTCAAATATCAGACCTTATGAACTGCTATTTACATTTTTGATGATAAATGGCCTACAGATGAATTTAGTGCTCCGAAATAGGGAAGCCTATCTCTTCATCACCCTTTCAGAATGTTTATCAGGCTAGGTGATTAAGAAGAAACAATGAGAGAGGTAGGTTTGAGCAAAGGTCGGGAAGTTACTACCGCGATCAAGGTTACAATTTTGATGAAGAGCCAATTTTCCCTCTTGTCGGCTGCTTTGAGCGAAGTGTGTTTGCAAATAGTTTTTTTTATCTACTTTGTTGTGTTTGTACGAAATTAAGTAAAAGGATTTTTTCTAATGCAACTACGTTTTATTTTCATTGCTTTTTTAATATCAAAGAATGACCTTTGATTCAAACGCGGGATTGGTAAAAACGATTTAATGCATCATTTTCTAAGAAACCTACCGCCCTTTTTCTAATATAAAATATTTTTGGAAAAAAAAAAATAGAACCGACTTCAGTTGGAAATTGCTCTAAAAAGTAAAAACTAATTTTTTTCTTTGAACACCATCGAAACTACTTTTAAACATAAGTTTTGAAGTCTGCGCAAAAACGATAGGTAAAATGATATTAAACCATATTTTGCCAAAATTTTTTCAAAGAAACCATTGAAAATTAAAAGCAGAATATTTGTACCATTACACGAATGTGTGGTAATCAATGAAATGAATCCATTAAAATTTATATTTATAGTTGAATTGTAGTTGCATATGATTCTATACATTGTTTTTGCGCCGACTTCAAAACTTATGTTTAAAAGTAGTTTCGATGGTGTTCAAAGAAAAAAATTATTTTTTACTTTTTAGAGCAATTTCCAACTGAAGTCGGTTCTATTTTTTTTTCCCAAAAATATTTTATTTCATTCTTTTTAGTGTAAATGCACTTAAAATAATCAAAATATAGTTAAAAAACCATGCAGCTGTTCAAAAAACTTGCAGACCTGGACTCAATCTCATTCCACCAGGAACTTCAAACCGACGCTTTTAACCACTTGACTATCGGGTCGCTCATTGAAGTAAGGATTTACGATAGCACATGTTGTTTTTAAATAACATGAAATTTTAGTTTTTCGATCATAACTTTTTTTCTAGTGAACAAATATCGTCATATGAATGCATGGTACCTAAGTTAACCATCTCCTATCGATTTAAAAAAAGTCGTCCAAATCGGTTCAGTAGATCAGATGTTATATGCGAGCAAACAGACAAAAAAACATACGCTTTGAATTGAGAACCTCCTCCTTTTTTGAAGTCGGTGAAAAATTGAAAGTAAAAGTTAGTAATTTGAATTGTGGAAGAAGGAGTTAGAGTAAGACATGGAAAATTGGTGCAAGTTTTTGCTTTTCATGGAAAATAATTTTCAACTAAAGTGGACTCTTTAGCTTTTTTCAAACACCACAAATCAAAATCTTATTTTTTAAAAATGTGTGTCACTTTAATGATCGTTCATACGCCCCCCCCCCTCGCAGTGCAAAAAAACATTACACAGCAGATTTTTCCCAATAACTCAACACTCATGGTGTTTGATACATCTTATTTGCTTGTAATGATGTTTTTTAGTCACAACCAATATGAAAATCACAAAAAATAGTTACTTTAGTTTTTAACATATATTTATCATCTTCGGAATTTTTGACTTTTAATTTTACCTTGAATTTGACGTAAATGCAAGGTATAAAATACAGAATTTTATAAAGGTACAAAAATTAACATAATATAATTGATTGTGTATATAGTTTTTGAAAAAATAATATAGGTGCCGCAAATCAAAAACCATTTGTTGCCACAATCGATTCAAAGCCCCCAAAAATGGCGCAAACGTCCATAAGAAAATTCTACAGCATCGAAGGACCCCATTGCCAATTTTAACAAAGATCCGATCAAAACTGTCATATTGTACCATAAAAAAATATGGGGTACATTCCCATGGGAGGATGTACCTGCATAAGGATATTACAATCATTAAAATCATTAAAAAAAAAAAAAAAAAAAAAAAAAAAACATGCAACTATTTGAAAAAATCCTTGCAGACCTGGACTCGATCTCATTCCATCAGGAACTTCAACCTGACGTGCATAACTACTTGACCATCGGGTCGCGCATTGAAGTAAGGATTTACGATAGCTCATATTGTTTTAAATGACATGAAATGTTAGTTTTTCGATCATAACTTTTTTTCTAGTAAACATATCGTCATATGAGTACATGGTACCTAAGTTACACCATCTCCTATCGATTAAAAAAAATTGTCCAAATCGATTCAGTAGATCAGCTGTTATGTGCGAACAAACAAACAAAAAAAAGTATACGCTTTGAATTGAGAACCTCCTCCTTTTTCGAAGTCGGTTAAAAAGAATAAAAAACTGAACAAACCGAGCAAATTTATTCATTTATGTATTTATCTAACTAACATACTCAATCTATATCTGACGCAAGTTGTACTGTCCGTCCGTGAAAACCGCGCCAAGCACTCGCGAACTATTACACTTAAAAGAGGGGTGATGATTGGTGATTAGGAACTTTCGGAAGTTTTCAATTAAAAACTTGCATTTGCTATCATCTTGACACATTCAACTAAACTATGTATTTGAAATTAGCATTGTTCCACGTTGTTTGATACGGCTCAAAATGCCTTTCATTATTCTTCCCCTTATTGTTATCTTACCTATCACCCCTATTTTGGTAAGATCAGAGAAGACCTGACGCATGCGCAAAAACGCGGAAAGTTTCAAATAAGAAATCAGACAGTTAAATGTATTTTATACTCTACACTCTGAAATTTACTGATTTTAAACATTGCGTAGTTTTTTGATTGCAGTGGAACAAGGTTAATAATGTTGAAAACTTATTTAAAAAATACAGCCAAGTAAAGCTTTAGAATTTCTATCCAACGATCGGAAATATATTACTCAATCATAATGAAACAAAATTCTACAAAGTGCATTAGTGGATAATGTTACTAAACAATACAGTAATAATAGGGCTTAGTTTGCATTGGAAATGGCGGGAGCTCAGCTCTTGCAGTGTTTGTTTTTTTTTTTTAACTTTAGTTTTGCAGCAGTGTTTTAGAAATTAGAAATCAAATAAAAGACTTTCATTTCAAAGCAATTGCTAGAATTGGTTAACTTTTCATTTTAATTTTCAACAACTTATAATTAAATTTTTTATTCAAAGTTGTATTGGATGCAACTTGTTTAATGGAGACAGTGGCCGATGTCTGCAAGAAGCAGATTTGATATGCGATATTTTGAAATTGGAACGTCGCATCTAAGTTCTCTCTGAAATTTTATGTGATAGAATTTCCATCAGATTGACTGTACAGAAAGTTTTACAAACAGCCCCAAAGCACTTCCTTATTTAACAGTTAAGCTAATTTTATTGCTTATATCATTTTACTGTAATTTATGTAAGATGAGGTAAAGAGGCAATAGGGTTATGAAGATATATCCCTTTTCTAACGTTACTAATGGGGTTTGGTACCTCTGAAGTGGCAAAAATCATAAAAAAGATCATTTTTTTAATTTTTTGTTTAACATGTAGTTTGAAAATGTTAGTATTATAATTTAGAAAAGTTTTTACACAATCTGATTGCTATTGATGAAGTAAAAAGCCTGCTTTTAGATACTTCCAAAACACTATTTTTCTAATAGTTTTGAATTCTTTAAATGATGTTTTTTCTGTGTAAATATGTTACCTGATTAAATTTAAGTGCTTAAACTACAAGACATATTTATTGAATAATTGTATTTAGTTTTTCTTTCTTTTTTTTTCTTTTGAATTCAACGTAATCTGCTTAACAGAATAGGGATGGATTATTATTTCTTGAAAATAAAAGCGTAGCAGATATTTCCGCATTTTTACATGAATATAAGCTTATTATTCTTCTTCTAATTATTATTATTATTTTACTTATTTATTCAAAAATAATTTATTAATAAGTAGCACAATAAACCATGACCTTTTTTTTATACTTGCGAAGAAAATATAAGATTTGATCACGGTATGTCCATTTTTTTTTTCTTTTATATTGACAAAATGTTAAACAAATTGTGCGGACCAACTTACTCCGCTATCAGGGCAAGATAGCACAAGCAACTAGGTGTCAAATGCACAAATAAATTTGTGCCAATTAGTCTACTTTACCACCACATCTTTTAAGACTTAGAAGCTACGTAGTGACTGTCAAAGTGTAAACAAACATTCGCAAAAATTGGCAGTGCAGCACTAAAATCATGCAGCACTAAATCATGTCTGTTGTTTTTAAGCCTATAAGCTTTTTTTTGTGATAATAAATGCTGCAAGAAAATGCTGTATTACACTTTGTTTCTGCATTGTGGTGAGAATTTCGTGTGTAGCAACTATTCCTACGTATTTTAACTTTAAGTAAAGTTTAGAATTGTATTTTTTCGGGATCGCATTTAAATGGTCCTAACTGTTGATGCTAAGTTTATTTTGTTTAACCTATTAATGCCTAGCGTCTCTTTTTAGGGACGGTCAGAAAAAGGGTCTGAATTTACCCAAAATGAACATTTCAACCAAACAATAGTGTTCAATTAGTACATTGGTATTGTTTCAATTCGTTATTAACAGATTGCAGCTCATAACCCCCAAAGCAGAATACTTAGTGATGTTCTGCGACGCAAAATTATTTGCCCAAAATTGTTCTGAAAGATAGATTTATACATTATATATTTGCCGTCAAAATGTTACCAAAAAGTGTTTTTTCATTTTTACATATAATATACACATAATATATACATCATGAAATCGACTGTAACAGAGTGGACATCCAACAGTTCAAATTAACTACCATAAGAAAAGAATGAGGCTCACCCTGGTTGTTGACAACATACTTCAATGTAGCAAGCTAATCATGGCAGTTATACTATCTATATTTTTTAAAAAATATATCGGATTGAATGCAATTGTTTATTTTGTTTCCTAAAGGCTTGTAACAGAGTGGACAATTCGAAACATAGAAAAACATATAATAGTGTTTTTTTGGGGAATTTTTTTTTTCATTTGCATAATAAACTGCAGAAATGGTGTCAGAAACATCTTTTGTGCACTGCAGCGTCATTTATTTTGTTGTTACATTTCAGTTAAATTTTAAATCACATTGAAAATTCTAGCAATTTGAAGCTGGGACACGTCCTTTTCTCCTTCTGACAAAGATAATTTTTGTTGGGTCCTTTCAAAATGGATGATACCTAATCAATTGATACTTGATGGCACAAAATTAAATGGAAAACCAATAAAAAATACACTTAATGGGTGGGAGTTTTTAATATTGATTTTAAAAAATTCTAAAGTCATGATTTGGACATGATTTGTACCATTTTCGTTGGAATGACCCATATATGCTTGCGTACTTACATGCTGCCTTTGTGTGTGTGTGTGTGTGTTTTTTTTTTTTTTTTTTTTTAAGAACTGGAATAGAGAGAGAGTCGCGAAATTATTTGCAAATGTTTCAAGTCATCAAAGATCATCAGAAAAGAAGTTGTAATATCTCTTTCTTTGGGCCAAACCAGATTTACTTATAGACATCTGTTTTGCCTTTATGTAACAAAATGTCAATCAGACAGTATTGCATATACAATGGAGATTGCCTCGCGATTGTCCAAATTTCAATCATATTCGTTTCAGATTCTTTAGTCATTTTCATCCTTCTTTGTAAGACTTGTTAGGGAAATTGTTCCTTCTTCAGCAGTTTGGATTTCTGTTTTTTACTATTCAAAATTTAAAACTTCATTCATGTGTTGATTTCAGCAAAAATTTTCTTAACTCTACAGGTTCTTTCTTCAAACATTTTCATTTTGACACCTTTACTTTTAAACAATTGTTTGGCTCAGTATAGCCTATTAACGCTTTTATGCCAAAAATCCAACCAAATCAACTTAATTTTTTAATACCATGGTAAAGACAAGAATTATTTTTTAAATTTGTTTCATTTTTCTATGAAGAGTTTGAATTAAAAGATTTCATAAGTTTGCAAATACTTCTTGTTTTATTTTCATTAATTCATATTTTAAATGCTTTAGTTTGACCAAATATATTTATAATTATGTTATTAATGCTTACTTTTTATATACTTCATCATCGGTTCAGAAATTCAGTTCAAAAACTCAAGTTCAAAAATTTCAAGCTCGGCATTGGGACGTTAACTAATTTTCAGATCGCAGAACAAATGTTAAAAAACATTTTTGCGATTGGGGGGGGGGGGGGGTCTTGGCTTTTTCCTAATTTTAGCCTGAAGTTAATTGTTTTAAATATAATTACTTCGTCCCCGTGATTCTCTCAAGCGGAAAAATTGTTTTAAAATAATTTGAATGACTTTTTTTACTTCAAGCTCCGTCAGAAATTCTGAGGCCAAAATGTGAAATCCCGAAAAACTTGAAAGGAGACTCCCCCCTCCCCCTCCACCCCGCGTTTCTCTTACGCGAAAAAATTGTTTTAAACATCATTTGAATAAATAATTTTTACTGCGAGTTCCGTCAGTGCAATTCTGCGGCAATATGTGAAATGCTGCAGAACTTTAAACAAAGCTTTGCCCCCGCGATTCTCTCACCAGAAAATTGTTTTTAATACAATCTGAATATCTAATTTGCTGTCAAAATGATAAGGCCCGCAGAATTACAGACGTAACTTGTGTCCCCTCGATTCTTCCGCAGGAAAAATTATTTGAAATCTTAATTTGTTCTGTAAGATTCGTCACAGCAGTTCTGCGGTCAAAACGCAAAAAGATCTTCAAGCGAACACCCCCCACCCCCGCCATTTATTGATGAGTAACGATTTATTGTTTCAAAGAAAATTTGAAAAGCTAATTTGTTTTGGAAGTTTCGTTGATGACGTTCTGTTGCCAAAATGTGAAAGCCCGTAAAACTTTAAACGAAGCCTGCGCCCCTTGATTCTCTCAACAGGAAGATTTAATAGTTTTAAACATCATTTGAATAACTAATATGCACTGCAAGTTTCGTCTCTGAAGTTCTGCGGCCAAAATGTGAAAGATCGCGAAACTTCAAGCGAGTACCCCCCCCCCCCCTCCCGCGATTCTCTCACGAGGAAAATTTTTTTTGAACATTGTCGAATACCTAATTTGTACCGCAAGTTTCGTCACTGAAGTTCTGCGGATAAAATGTGTAGGCCCGCAGAATTTCAAACGAAGCCCGTTTTCCCGCGACTCTTTAACGCGGAAGAATTAATTGTTTAAAACATAATTTGAATAACTATAGTTTGTACTGCAAGTTTCGTCACTGAAGTTCTGTGGATAAAATGTGTAGGCCCCCCGCAGAACTTCAAACGAATCCCGCTCCCCGCGACTCTTTAACGTGGAAGAATTAATTGTTTTAAACATAATTTGAAAAACTATTTGAACGACACGCTTCGTCACTGAAGTTCTGCGGCCAAAATGTGAAAGCCCGAAGAATTTCAAGCGACGCTTGCGTCCCCGCGATTCCCTCATGAGGAAACATGGTTTTAAACATAACTGAATATCTAACAGAAAAACAAAGTGTCGTCACTGAAGTTCTGCGGATAAAATGTGAAGACCTGCAAAACTTCAATTGAAAATCTGCGCCCCTGCTACTCTCTTGCGAAAAAATTGTTTCAAACATAATTTGAAGAACTGGTTTGTGTACCTACCGCAAGCTTCATCACTTAAGATCTGCGTCCAAAATGTGAAGGCTCGCAGAATTTCAGACTTAAGTTTGCGTTCCCGCGATTTTCATGCGGAAAAAAAATAATCGTTGGAAACATTATTTGAATAACGAATGTGTACTGCAAGTTTCGTAGCTAAAGTTCTGTTGCGCAAATAAGAAGGACTGCAGAACTTCAAACGAAGCCTGCGCAAGTGTCATCACTGAAGTTCTGCGGAAAAACAGGAAGGTCCTCAGAAGCTCAAGTCAAGTCGTCCGCACGTCTGCTGTGGTCTATATGGCACTGCCATATAAGTCGATAAGCAGGCAGTAATGTCGGTAGCCTTCCATTACAGCGGGCGCCGACATTATTGCCTGCTGCTCTGCGAGACATGGGCTACGAGCGAAACTTTTTTTTTTTTTTGCTTTCGAACGATGACTGTTTTTTTTTTTTTTTTTTTTTTTTCGCGCTTTCGAACTATAACTTTTTTTTTCTGGTTGCTTAATTTTAAATTTAATTGTTCTGCAGCCCCGATGTCTGTTCTGCGACGTACGTCGCCGATTTAGCAGTATTCTGCTTTCGGGCTCATAACTATTGTAAAGTGTGTTCTGTAGCAATTTTAATATGACATTTATCAAAAATTACATCGTTCACAATCTCAAGAAAAAAAGCTAAGTTTTCAAAGTTATTCCCAGCTTCCCAGTTTATGTTAATTGCTGATTTTATTACTTCTTATAAAATGTTTTTTTAAATATTATATCGTAGGCAGAAAAAAAAATTAATAAAAAAAGTATGTACTCTCATGGGTGCCCATATGCGAAATTTTAAGGGGGGGGGGCTCAGATTTTCCTCAGAGTTTACAGTTTAAAGATATGTGTGTGTTTCTTTGCTTTACTAAGAATATGAAAGTACTAGACTCGTTTAGATTTTGACCACTTACAGATAATGCATGTAATGTGCATCTGAAGGCCACATCCAGAAAAAATTTTCGGCGAGGGCCCATTTCGCACATTGACCAAACACACACATTTTTGTGTGTTATGAGTCTTTTTCTTGTTGATCCCCCCCCTGCTGTTTCTCGTGTGTGTTTTAATTTTATTTTTGTTGTTAATGATTTTGACTGACCTTTATTGGAGTTGGGGTATCAAAAAAGAGATGCAATGGACTCTTTTAAGTGAGGTAGAATATTCGTAATTTTTGGGGGTCCGGGAGATTCTGCCTCGGGGAAATTTTTGAAAAAAAGTTTTCAAATTCTGCATTTTGAAGCCTTGTATGGGGCAGTTGGGGCTTCAAAACTATGTGGGAAAACAGGCAAACAAAACATTTATAAATGTTCTGCGCATTCATTTGCAAATTAAGATCAATCAAAATATTTTTTTTTTTTTTTTGTAGTTTAACAAACGATTGACATTAAGAGCCATTATTTTGAAAATCAGACAAAAAACGGAAGTTTTGGCAGTGACAATTTTTGATTTTCTTCATTTTTTTTAAATGTGAAAATAGGTCAATAGAAATGGACATTCTGAAGTTTTTAGTCCCCCCCCCCCCAAAAAAAAAATTGTTCTCTCAGTAAAAATTCCCAAAGCCTGATGTTTCGCAGCTTTTTTTGATAAAACGATTGAAAGACGCATTTCAGTGCACTGTAGTTTTTTACAGAAACCCCACCTCAAATTTATGTTTCCATTTATTGATTGTAAAGTGTCTGGTTATGATGATTTCATAGTTATTTGGGTTGGGGGTTGTTACTTTCTTTAGTTAAGCAGCCGCAAAGTATGATTTTTAGTTCACTTTCGCTTAACTTTAAACTGCGTTATTTCCCCCAAAAAGCAAATCACCGAAATTTTTTTAACATATACTGAAAATTTATACTATGAAGAGAATATGTGGAACAAAAATTGTTTAATATTTCATTGCTTTGATTAGAAAAAGACCGATATTTTTACAAATTTTCAAAATATGTGGTATTTTTGATTGCATTTAACTCAAAATAGCAACTCTAGAAAAAAATAGCTTTTATGGATTATGAAACCTACAAATGTGTCGAATTGCATAAAAAGAAAGAAAAGGTGGATTCTTAGTATAAACT